>OZ007555.1:115198212-115363277 GCA_963931855.1 Philhelius festivus
ATGTATCTAGATAAAGTGATAGAGAATATGTCATATGATTTAGTGGGATCACTTTCTGAAAAAAACATCTTCTCACAACTCAAGTGACAAACAGGTTTTAAGTGCTCCATAATTGATTTTAGTTGTTAAAATAGTGGAATCCGAGTCTAAACGAGTATTAATTTCTCCTACATTAACCAAAAGTCCGGTCATTGAATGATCGGTAATTCTAAGATCAAAAACGCACTTTTCACATGAACAAACAGAAGATAGAGCAAACCGACCATATATGTAATCAAGACAAGTACCCGATAGCGGCCTGGTAATCTCTTTAATAAAAGAAACAAGCCCGTGAGAGGCTAATAGATCAAGGTAAGTTCCATCTTGTTCACTGTTTTCAAGAATGTCTATATTAAAGTCACCCATAATTAGCAAATTCTCCGATCTTTCACCTTCCAAAAAAATTGAAAACTCTTCCAAAAACACTCCGAAGTTGAACGTATGAAGTCTATACACACACAAAATGACAAAGCATTTATTATTAATATTCAAATTAATCTTTAAAACATCAGCGCTTTGAAAACTTAAATTCAGAACATCAACAACATCAAATTCTTCTTTTACAAAACATCCAACTCCTCCAGCAGCGTAGTTCTCATTGGAATTAAGATAAAATTTAAAACCCGGTAATTGATAATTATCTTTTTCATAATTATAAATCCAAACTTCTGAGATTAAAATAATGTCCGGTGTACATATAAAGGATTCAAGATGGGAAACTAAACATGCATAATTTTCTCTAAGACTTCTAATATTTTGATGAATAACAAAAAGTTTGTTTAAGGAGTAAGATTTGTTTACAAAAATTTCTTCACAATTTGAATTGATAAGGTTGAAGGTAGAAAATTCATAATTAAGATCGTTTAAGGAGTTCATAGAAAATAATTAAATAAGGAGAACTAAATTAGTGAAAGATCACTAAAAGATCTTATTACAATTACTTTTCCACCTTCATCCTTTCGCAACAAAATTTTGTTGTCTTTGTACCACAAGAATTTATACCCCTTTTGTTTTTTTGCCTCTTTTGCTTTTAAATAAAGAACTCTCGTATGTTTTGTTAGAGCCTCATTGATATAAATGTAATTTTTTCTTCCGATGCTGCTGCTGTCGCTGCTGTTACCACTGCCACTGCTACCACCGACACCGCTGCCACTGCTACCTCCTACACCGCTTCCATCAAGAATTTTAGAGCTGAGAATGCTTTTTTTCTTTGGCTTCTCTTTCATAATGTTTTGTTTAAGCATCAAATCAGAGAAGCCTAAGCAAAAACCTGATACCTCTGATGTAGATGAGTTTATGTTCTCGCTATCTTTCGCATTCTGTTTTCTTGGCACTTTCTTCACATAGCACTTCTCAATTTTATTGTCAGGGACTTCAATGGATAAAGCCTTAAGAAATATTTGTTGTGCTAGCTCTTTAGCATTTGCATTGTTGACGTTGGGACACCGGTAATTTCGATGCAGTTTCTCAGCGAATGTTGTTGTTGCCAATTTAATTTATTTTCAAGCGATTGAACTCTGGTCTTCAGTTCGATATTCTCTGCACGTAGATCGCCAATTGTCTGGAGCATGTTACTCATCATTTTTTCCAAGTTTGTGAGTTTCTGGCAAACCACACGCAGAGAGAATTCTTCGCCTTCAAATTGTGGTGATGCTGCAATGAGTGACGCTGGTTGGGAATTGTTGTTGTCAATTGCACTGGATGTATTCTCATTAGTATGTTTCATGTTGTTTTTGTAGTTATTGTTGTTGGAGTTCGATGAAGCTGGTAAATGCATCGATAATCGACGATTTTTTCTACATTTATCACAACGTTAAGGCGTGCCACTAGAATTATAAAATTCAATGTCTTCCCGCGAAAGGTTCACACAATTAGCATGGAAATATCTCAGGCAATCACAGCACGGAATAAAGAATTCGGATTTTTTTTTATCAATTTTCTTGTTACAAACTTCGCAATTCATTGTTAATAGATATATAAGCTTTATAGACTAAGAGCCCACAGCAATTTTTGGGTGTGATTGATAACAAAAAATAATTAGCATAATTAGATAGGCCTTTAGTAGTTATTTACAAATGTGAACGTCTTGCATGCTCTAGTGGGAGCAATAGTGCATAAAAGTGCATCATATATGCATGCAGTTCTTTCCAAGTCCAAATAATTGTGATAACAACTTTGCCAAAATATAGAGTTAAGACCCCTGATTGAAAGTATTGAGGTCTAAGACGTTTTACAGACGGCCTTCTGCCTGCAAGACGCGATAAGAATATCGTACTTCTTGCACGGAAAAGACCGCCTTCAAAACATCTTGGAACTCGATATTTGCAATCAGGGCACTTAGCTCTTCATTTTAAAGTTATGGCAAATTTTTTATCACAATTTTTTAGGCTTTGGAAAGAACTGCATATCTGATGCACTCTTATGCACTATTGCTCCCACTAGAGCATGCAAGACGTTCACATTTGTAAATAACTACTAAGGGCCTATCTAATTATGCTAATTATTTTTTGTTATCAATCACACCCAAAAATTGCTGTGGGCTCTCGGTCTATTACTTTTTTTATAAAATTTAGTTTTTACTTTCTTTAGCTACTATGAGAAGCGCACCCCACGACACTTACAGACACAATGATATGTTATTATCTCTAGCACAATACTGGAAATCAAATTGTTATTCGTTTCATTATAGCTGGAATACTCCTCAGACAAGTTCTTGAGCATAAAATTCAATAATGCAAAATAATAATTACAACACTAACACACCGGATGAAGAAGGATGCGTGGAGAGACATCACCAACAAGTATATTTATCTATTTAATTCTAAACAATTTTCAATTCAATTTGTTTTTAATATATTAGTATAACATTTTTGTTTCAATAAATAAAAATAACACAAAGTTTTAGTTTCAATATCAAGCCAAAGGAATTTTTTTTTGTTGATAATCTTTATAATTCAATGTGATGCCAAAGTGAATGTGACAGTTCAATACTAAAATGTCCTTATGTAGGCACTATTCAACCTCCAAACGCGTTTAGCTTATAATGCCTCCATTCAACGTCACATAAATTTTATAAATAACGATTTTGCGTTTAGAGACATTATAAGGGTTGCATAGCGTTACACGCCGTCTCCACTAGCGATAAATCCATCGCAATCGCAATAGCCAAAGCAGAAAGCAGAAGAACAGTCAGATTTTTGTGGCTGGGCATTTCATCGCATACTTTTTTAGTATAGTGAATAATTTTAATGGTTATAAATGAGTTTTATGGACAGTTTCAAATCAGATTTTTTTTTTAAATTTTGTTAGAAAAACGTAAACCCCAAGCAAAAGCTTTCTTCGCACGAAAAACTCAAACTCAGTTAAATTAAATTTGGGTACGCCAGAACTCATATTGTTCTGGCGTACCCAAATTTAAGCATGCTCTGGATTCATCGCTAGTGGAGACCGCATGTTATGTACTCACTATAATACGCCGTCTCCACTAGCGATAAATCCATCGCAATCGCAATAGCCAAATCAGAGAGCAGAAGAACTGCCAGATTTTTGTGGCTGGGCATTTCATCGCATACTTTTTTATTATAGTGAATAATTTTAATGGATATAAATGAGTTCTATGGACAATTTCAAATCAGATTTTTTTTTAATTTTGTTAGAAAAACGTAAACCCCAAGCAAAAGCTTTCTCCGCACGCAAAACTCAAACTCAGTTAAATTAAATTTGGGTACGCCAGAACTCATATTGTTCTGGCGTACCCAAATTTTTTTCTCCTTGCGATAAAGCAAGCGATGAATGGTATGCGATGAGAGCATACTTTCTATTGCAAGCGATGAAAATATAGCTGCGATGGCGGTCTCTACTTGCGATAATGAACGCATGCTTTAAAGCATGCTCTGGATTCATCGCTAATGGAGACCGCATGTAATGAGTTTATAAATATGGCTGTTAATACATAACAGCAATAGGAATACTGTATATAAAATAGGAGAACAAAGACACATACTATGTACATTGGAGTAGGATGTAGGTGTGTGTGGGGATTTGGTAGTTGCTATTTTCTGTAGGCAAATATTTTCAAGGTGAGGTTTCAATACTTTTTTTTGGCGGTTACGTATTTTTTGGGGATAGAAGAAAATTATTTCTGTGCATATTGTCGTCTGAGTTCTACCTTGTTCAAAAGAGCATTTTTGGCGAAATTTAGTTAGAAATGCAGTTTTTATAAATCAAACATGCTCTTTCGAATGGCGTACTCCATTTTTTCTATCTCTTTTAGTTTTTAAGTTATGAAGAACTATTATGTTCAATAAACCACTTTATTACATTTGAGTTCGACTACAGCTAAACGGATCGGCCGATTTTCTTCAAACTTGGTAGATATGGGTTTTAATATTTTCCCCCCGGATGTTTTTTTCTTTGGAATTTTTTTTCGAAATTTCATAAATATTTTTTTTTCTCAAAAACTGTCCTACAGATTAAAAAAAAAAAACAAAAAATTTCATTTAGTTAAAGCTAGGTAATGGTAGAAAAAATTTTACAAAAAATTGTTATTTTTGGTACACCCCTTGGGACCATTTTTTTGTTTTTGATTTTCTCAAAAACGATACGACGGATTTTGATCATTTTTTTTTTGCTAAAGGTCCCTAATAGTTTGAATATTATTGTGTATTCAAATTTTCAAAAAATAATTTTTTGGATTTTTTTTGGAACAAAAAATTTATTTTACCTAAAACTAACGGTATCCCTCAAGAACAAAAATTATAAGTCGTAGTGGTTTCTTAAAAAAATAAACTTTTATATACAAAAATTAATAAAAAGAAACAAATTTCAGCCTCGGAACAGTTTTCGAGAAAAATACGATTTTCGAAAACCCTTTTTTAACATTTGTATGGAGGGTACAGTTATTTTTAGGCAAAATACATTTTGTTTCTAACATCTTGTAATTTATATTAGTAAACTTTTATTTATGAAGTTTTAAAAAGATCGAGCATGGGTTTTTCGAATCATTGAGTTTTCAAAAAAAAAATTTTCAATTTTTTTTTAAAATCAAAAAACAAATTGTTTGAAAATTTCAATACACAATAATATAGTAGATTTGGGATTTTTTTGTAAAATTGAAGTAGGTTAAAACAGAGATATTTAAAATGAATTGCATTTCAGTATTTTGCTGATGGTGCGAAGTAAGAAGTAGATTTTAATTTTTACTTCAATTGAAGTAAAGTGGTACCACTGGTGGAAATACATACAAATTAAACAAAATTGTCAATAATGTCTTGCTTTTTTGGTAACGGTTTTTTAACTGAATTTGAGTATATGTACATATGTGCTTGTTTGTTTCTTATGGGTATAAGGCGGGGGTATGAGTGGGATGACAGATGTAGCTTTAGAAGTTTTTTATTATTCAGCTTCAGTGTCATTGAAAATTTCGATTCGATTTGGTGCTTTTTAAAATTCAGTGATTTCTTATTGTGAAAATAAATTATTGGATATCAGTGAAGTATTTCAACAATTAAAACAGCAAAGAATTTTTTTATGTGAAAAGTGGTTTTTTTCAATATATTTAAAAAAAATAAAATTGCCAGGAAGTTTTAGATTTTGAGTGCAGGTTTTTCAATATTTAAAATATTTACATAAATTGCCGTAAAGTTTTTCATTTTTTTAAGGTAGTTTTCTTAAATATTAATTAACAAATTAAAATTGCCAGAAAGTGTAGTTTTTTCATTTGGCAAGTGTAGTTTTTTCAATATTTAAAAAAATTGAATTGCAAGGAACTTTTCCATTTCATGTGTAGTTTTTTCAATATTAATTAAAAAATTAAAATTGCCAGAAAGTATAGTTTTTTCATTTGGCAAGTGTAGTTCAAGCAAAAGTTGTACGCTTATATTTCGTTCTTTTTGATACCAAATGACCATAGAAGGGCGGTTTGGTTAAAGCATGCGAATATATCACACACCATACATTTACCGAAACAATCCAAGATGTGTGAAAAGCATTTCCATGCTAAAGACATTAATTGTCAGATCGACAATGAAATGTCTTTCCAAGTACGCGTTGCCCATTACTTCTGAATCTGTGTGTAATTGCACAGAGTTTGCTATCGATTCATCATGCAGTCGTTTAATGGAAGCATTTAGGACTAGGAAGCAGCCAACCTCCACGGTTGTCTCTGCAGACCAGGTTTCGGATTCCGCACTTCCACCCCCACCACTACCTGTCCCTTGCAGCCCAGCTTTATCTCTGATAAATATGGCTGCTAGCTCTTCAAAAACCTACATACAAGATTTTTCTCTTCCAGACGTGCCTTCTTCTACGCACATTTCTCCTTCCCAATTCCCTTCTCCAGGTCATACCTCTTATAAAATGGAGCGTAGAATAAAACGCGAAAGCTTTATTCCGAGCTATATTTTTGATACCCCTAAAAAACTTAGGCGCGACCCAGAATATAGGTTAAAAGGAAATGTTGACACCCACATGGAAGGATTCTCAGAAGAGCTACGGACATTCATCTTTAGTCAACTGTTCCACAAGCCGAACACACTCTGGGGACCTAAAGAAAGAGACTTATCTTTAAAATTTTTCTTTAAGTCCCCAGCATGTTATAATTTTATGCTAAGCGCCGGATTCAAACTGCCATCAGTTAGCACTATCTACCGGTGGCACTCGGAAATCCGACTACCAACGGAACTGAGTGAGAGGATACAGGATTTGCTGAGGGACAAAGCCAAGGAAATGACAGCGATGGATAAAAAATGCGTGCTACTCTTCGATGAGATGTGCATCAAAAAAGAACTGGAGTACAACATAAAGGACGACATGATATACGGATACACGGATTTTGGTGAATTCGGGAGGGAGAGAACTATAGCCTCTAAGGTAATGGTATTTACACTTAGAGGCTTGAACAAGAACTGGAAACAATCCATTGCCTACTACATTGGATCACCAGATTCCGTAATTTTGTCCCAGATGCTAGTCACTCTTATTACTGGAGTAATAAGATTTGGAATGAATATTGTTGCACTAAGCTGCGACCAAGGCAGCAGCAATGTGTCCGCATATTATAAACTTAAACCCACAAAAATACTGGAGAGCGAACCATATGTGGAAATGGAAAGTCATAGAGTTATCTTACTCTATGACTACCCACATATGTTTAAGAGCGTGAGAAATATTTTGCTTAAGCATCTAATTTCTTTTGAGAATGATGTCGTAGACTGGCGGATATTGGAAAGGATATTTGAACAGGATTCAAAAGGGATATTCCAGACGATGTTCAAGCTAACTGCGGCCCATATCCGACCAGCACCATTTGAAAAACTATCGGTGAAGCTAGCCACGCAGTTTTTCAGGCTCAATGTATACTCTGGAATTATGTATGCATTGAGTGTTGGATTCTTTAAGTCCGATGAAGATAAGAAAGTTGCTGAGTCGACAGCTAGGTTCATAAAGAGAATGATACCCTATTCGATACCCTTAATACAGGCCAACTATACTCTAGGAACCCAAATAAGCAGGTACTATCGGATTCCACTGACACTCTTGATGTCTTGAGAAGTGAAAGGAACTGGATTTCAACGTGGAAATCCAGCAGCACTACGACAATCCCGCCATGCTTTAAAGGATTAAAGCAAACTTGCTCTCAGTTCATGATCGACGAGGTCAACAAAGTCATGGAATAGACTTTGTTGATAGAACTGAGAGCTTACGATACAAACACAACAACTTCAGAGTTTGGTAAACTGACAGTTCCTTCGATCCGTTTCGAAGAAACTTTCAGTATTTTTCAAAAAATGTTTTTGGGACATTTTTCGAAAAAACAAACTATTGAAAGGATTCCCGAAAGATGGACAAATGAAATTTTACGAGAAAAGGAAAGGATACCAATACCAGCTTGCTTAACGGACCTCCAGGAAAAGATCGGCAAGTTTCTGCTGATCGGATTGATCATACTGCAATTGAGGAAAACCAACAAGGAGATGAAAGAAAAACCAACCGGAAAATTCCTTTAGATTAAGAATTAAATGATGTTTATATTTATTTGTATTTATTTTAATATATTAATATTTTATATTTGTTTTTAATTTATTTGCTTTATTTATTAAATGTGAAATAAATCTAGTAATTTATTAAATATAAAGTAGTAATGTAACGAGGAATAGGCCTACTGGGGAAACCTCGAAAAAAAAACGCATCAATAATACATATAAAAAAAAAAGACAATCTTTGAATAGTTCTTAAATATTTGTATAAAGGTGTACATCATTTTTTGAAATTTATGAATATTTACATAAAAATTATTTTTGAAAAAATATCAAGTAACTTACAAAAAATGTTCATACTTTTTTGAAAATTTTAATATTATCAAAAGTCTTATATACTCGTATTTATAATATTTTTTTTTAATTTTTGGAAAAAAGTCATTCTTTTTGGAAAATTCGATATCTCAAAAACAGGCGCAATGTTTTTTTCGAAATTTAATTTTCATTCGTACAGTAATAAAACTTAAAGCTAGCGCACGATTTGAGGAGATTTTACTTAAAAACAATATTTTTTGTTCCACGCTGGATTGAAAGGTGGCACTCCCTAGATCACGAATATGTAATTTTTAATTCTGTAGGATGAATAGTTTGGCCAGAAATCACGTTTGAAAATGTCAACTTTGAGGGGTCTACGAGGCTCCGTTTAGCCGCAAATCGCGTTTAAAGATAAAAATTCGTTTTTCGATACCATTTTTTCAATTTTCGACATTTGACAATTTTCTCATTATCGAAATAGGGATTTTTATAGAGATGCTTCCAATAAGTTTAAAAAACATTGCATCTCAAAGCTTTGAAATTTTTTTTTTTTTAATTTTTGGAAAAAAAAATTTTTTTTTTTTTGGAAAATTCGATATCTCAATAACGACTCAATATTTTATTTCGAAACTTAATTTCATTCGTACAATAATAAAAACTTAAGGTTGGCGTACCAAATTTTTTTTATTTTGTTTTCTCTTACAAAATTATGTAATTGCAAGTTTTGCATGTGGAAAAAATTTAACTCGAGATTTTGATCAAATTTGACTTTATGATGATAGAGAACACGAAAAAATATTTTTTTATCTAAAAAAATTGTTTTTGAAAAATCAATGCCTTGAAAAAGTTTGAGCGATTAATTTTTTGAAAATATTTCCTAGAATCTTTATTTTTAAATACTTAAAATTAAAATCCCAATTTTTTTTTCTAGAATAATTTTAAAGAAATTTCTTATATTCAAAATTAGTTTAATAATAAAAGGTTTTTTAAACTTTGTTTGCATAAATTCTTACTTTTTATATTTATAGATATTAACAAAATTAAAAAAAAAAAAACAAAATTTTTATTTTAATGAATTAATAATTTCCAAATTTGATAAAAATTCGTAGACAAACATTAAAAGAAATGTTTGTTTGTTCAAAATTCACAGGGCAAACATCTTATTTTTTACAAAATATATGGATAAAAACTATTTTTTTTTAAAAAAAGTTTATTTTTATTTTAAAAATTTTTCATGTGGGGTGCATCAATAATTTCTTAAAATTGACACCAAATTCCTTTTTTTTAATTTTGCAAAAATTGCTTATAAGCAATATGTAAATGCATACAAAAAAAAAGGTATCTGATTTTCTTTAAATATTATGTCAATAATAATTTTATTCTATTTTTTTTAATTAAGTTAAGTTTCCTAAAATTATTTTTTTCTCGAAAAACTTATTTGATTTTTTTGTAAAATAGCTTTATGTGAATATTTATGAATTTCTGAAATTGTTTATTATACACATAAAAAGTATTAAAAATTTTCTATATTTTTTGCAAACAAAGTTTATATGAATAAATTTTAAGAACTGGTCTATACCTATATCACATTTTTTTTATATTTAATTATATAAATACCTATCAACGCATAACAATAATTTTTCGTTTTTGTACCTAATCAAAATTATTATTTTAATTTCATACAATTTTCTATGGGTATGTACCTACATACTATGCAAAAGCAATTTTCTTTAATAAAAATATAGGTACGTACCTATAAGATTTTCCTAAAGAATTAGTTTTCTAACTGTGTATGTATATATCTATATTAATTACAAAAAAAATATAATTGCCACTATCTAACTGCCCACTGCATATAATTATTATAAAATTATTATTATAAAATTATTTTGGTTACCATAACGAAATAAAGCCAATTTGAAATTATTTAGTTTTCAAAAACGAAATAAAACCATTTGAGATTATTAAGTTCAAATTCCTCTAGATATTATTACAAAGTCGATAAAATGGCAACCTCGGTAATTAATCGTATCAGAATTTAAACGAACCAGATTGCATGAGTAATAAAACAAAATTCACAAAAACTCTCATACACTCTCAATACTTTTTGCTTGTATTCCTCTCGCGCCTTCCATATAAATCCTTATATACCTACCTACAATTTAGCAATTAAGCAATTCAGCAAAAAGAAAACCAGATTACGTTTTCTCCCTTACTCTCTTTATTGTTGCCTGAATAAATATATCTCTACCTCGTCTCTTCTTTTGCTTATATTTTCTCCTTCCACGTCAACTCTGCTCTGCTTAACATAGCCACACTTACGATTCTGCGGCACAATAAGTAAACTTTTTTTCGTAAGTTAAATTTTCATTGCATAGTTTCGTACTTACAGGTCAACAACTTATAGCAGTTTATAGAAAGTAAAAAAGAGTTACCACCTATGTATTCCCTCCCATTTCGGGTTTCGACATACATCTGCCTCTCTCTACTTTTCTGCATTTTGCAGATGCAGAAACATGTAAATCCACTTTAATTTTTTCAGCTTTCCAGAAAGTTTTTCCCATACAAATTTTGACAACTCTGCGGAGAAAAAATTATGTCATTTCTGAAGTTTATCCGCGCTTACATGAATTGGTACCCTTATTAAATTTTCAATTTATGATCCATATGGATCATTTACTATAATTAACTTCGTCTATAAAAGTGGATTTACATGTTTCTGCATCTGCAAAATGCAGAAAAGTAGAAAGGTAGATGTATCTCGAAACCCGAAAGTGGGAGAGAATACACAGGTGGTAACTCTTTTTCACTTCCTATAAATTGCTATAACTTGTTGACCTGTTAATACGAAACTATGCAATAAAAATTTAACTTACCCCCATTTTCTTCCATTTCGATTTATTGTTTTTTCTTCATATCATGCGTCCGTCAACAAAAATTATAGAAAAATGTGAAAATATGGAAAATTTACAAAATGCAGACGAAGATGCTATAATAAAGATGATGTTCGTCTTTACTATAATCTTGACTTCTGCATTTCTCAAATTTCCTATAAAGCATAAATGGAGTCCTTCTGCATTTGCTCGTTTTCTCTCTATCTAACAAATATGAATTCTGTATTTGGCATCCCTTTTTTTTGCAGAAATCAAATGCAGATACATTTAAATCCACCATAATTCGATTCCATGGTCATTTTGGACTACCCAAAGAGTGGCGTTCTTAACGCATGTTCCAAGACTTCTGCAGGTTTTTCACGTTGTACTTTATTTGCAAATTTAATATTAACGTTATCGTCGATACACTCCAAAAAATAAGGAATTTTAATTTCCACTAGGTACCTATATCTACCACCTTTTGTATTCAAAGATACCGTTCGGTTCAATTTACGATTATATTCAAATTTCTGGTTGATTCGCAGGCCACAAGTGATATTTATTTAACGACGATTTTCATTCTTCAAAAATTCGCAAGCTAACCGAAAATGGCGAAAATACATATTATTCAATTAATTATTATTAATTCAAAAAATAAACATTTGATCCCGTTCAAATTATTTAGAAGAACTAATAGCGATGAAGAACATGTGAGCTCTAACAAAACATTCACATGACTTAATTGACTAAATATTGAATTAAGGAATAATGAATAAATAATTTTCTTGGACTGGGTATCTATTTACGTCCACGCAATGAAAATACAAAACAAACAATTTTGCAAATGGATTTTATGGGGAAAGAAGTAGATATGTACATAGGTACGTACGAACGTACCTCTACCTCCTCGAAAATGGGAATATGCGTTCAATATTTATGCATAAATTCAATTTCAGGTTTCAGTCTGTAATAATAATAGTGTTAGAGAGGACGGATAGAGTATTGATGAATTATTATTTAATTTTAAAATGCGAACTTGGATTTCGTTGTTAATATTTTCGGTGTCTTCCTTGCACATAAATAAACAACTAGTTTTATCGGCAATAGGTAATACATTCTTAATACTTGTTCTTCATAAATTAAACATACATTAAATATTTATTACTTAATGAATCAACAAATGAAAAAACAAACGATGAGACACAAAAACTATTAAATAAAGTGATAATCTCAAAAGAAAGGAATAATCGTTTCGTTAGATTTAAGGTTTTCATTTTGCGCTTTCCAAAAATGAAATACATAAATCAAATATGTACATATTTGTTAATTCCATGTGTCCAGATTCCAGAAGCGATAGTTATTTCGTAACTTAAAACTACTTTTGTTATAGAATTGGAAGCATGAATCAAAGACTAAAAAGATAACGACACTGTCTATCTCATTGGTGAAGAAATAATAAATTTGATAGCCACAACAAATATTTTTAAATTAATATTCATTCGTGGAAACTTATATTTGTAAACTCTAGTTTACACTGTCGGACAAAATAAAGTGCAAAACTTAAATTAAAATAAAATGTATTTATTATGAAATATGTTCAGTAATTTTGATTGGAAAAATTGATTAATTTATAATTTTAAGACTATTTTACGACTATATAAGTGGTCATGAAAGCTTATTTACATATTAGAAATTAAAAAAAGAAAAGATATTGCATAATAAAAAAAAATAAAAGACAAAATAAAGTGCAAATTCGGAAGACTAACATAAAACATATTTGATATTCAAAAAACAACTTGATAAATTAAAAAAACTTAATAAGTAGTGGCTTCTCCTTTATTTTGGATAACTGCTGCAAGACGTTTGGGCATGCTGGAAACCAGATTTTTTAAAATTTGAGCTGGAATTCTCTTCCATTCATTTTGGATACTTTCCCAAAAAGATGTGAAGTTGCGACGCTCATCTAAGGGAATCCTGTCATCCAAAATGGACCAAAGGTGCTCAATGGGTTAAGGTCAGGGGATTGAGGTGGCCATTCTAGTACATCGACATTGTTTTGATGAAAAAACTCTTTAGCTAGCTACTTTGCTTGTATGTTTTGGGTCGTTATCTTGTTGAAAAATATAATTTTCCAAAGACATTTTTGAAGCAGAAGAAGCTAGGTTTTCTCTTAAAATATTGACGTTACTAGGGCCCGTCATTTTGGTGTCGATTTTGACAATATTTCCCACGCCACTAAAGGAAAAACATCCCCAGACCATGAGTGATCCTCCTCCATTTTTGACGGTTTTTTGAATGCACCTTTGACTCAGCCTTTCCGATGGTTTGCACCAAACCCGCTTTCTGGATTTTGAATTTTTCAATTCAAATTTGTACTCATCGAACCAAATAATACCTTCCCAAAAGGCTTGCGGCTTTGCTAAAAACTTTCTTGCGGAAGCTAGCCGTTTCCTTATATTAATTGGACGAAGCAAAGGCTTTTTCTTCGCCAAAAAGTTTCCTAAATTACATTCATTGAGCCGCCTTTGCACAGTTCTTGGTGTGATGTTTAAGTGCAGCTCTTCTTTAATGTTTCTGGCCGAAGATAAAGGGTTTTTTCGAGCCGCAATTTTTATTCTGAGGTCATCAACTAATGTGGTCTTCCTTTTTCTTCCACACAAATCTTTAAGGCTGGCAACTGTTCCTCGCTCAAGAAAATTTGTATATATCTTTCTCACCCCAGAAATGGATAATCCATATTTTTCTGCAATGTTTTGTAATGTCAACCGAAGTCAGAGCGGTTTCATATCAGAGCCTAAATCAAATACAATAAGACTCAGCACTTAATGATTTTAAATTTAAATTTAATTCATTAACCTTTACGTATTTTTCCGATTATATGGGGTTTTAATGAAAATTTTTAATTTTCTAGCAATAATTTTAAGGAAAAACAGAAAATGCACTTTAATTTGTCGCGTCAACTAGCAATGCTGAATTATTACCGTGATTCTTAACAAATAGAGAAAGCCCTAACGGGTTATTTTAGGTGGATTGTTAACAACTGAAAATATATGACGTCATCAGTATGAAATGGAACGATAAATGCTCTTTGCTTTTCAATTGGAACATTATGAAATCGAATGAAATGTTTTTGCACTTTATTTTGTCTGACAGTGTATATACAAAACAAACTTTCGGGTGTTAGTCTAAATAAAATGCACGATTGGGTCGCACGAACTTTCTCTTATGTAAAATGCTAAGAATTTCAAAAAAGAGTGTTATTAGAGAAAAATTGTTCATAAGCATAAAATAATTTTTTTAAATGACTAAAACAACTCCTTTGGAGTTAAACACAGGATGCCATATGTTTCAAGCATATATTAGTTTATGCAAGAACTAAAATTATAATTCGTTGTGTTGGTTTCTTAAAAAAATAAGCTTTTATATATGTACAAAATTATTAAAACATTTTTAAGACAAAATTTTGGTACACCAATTTAAAGTTTTTAATATTGTTAGAATAAAAATTAAATTTAAAAAAAAAATATTTAGCCGTTTTCGAGATATCGAATTTTCCTAAAAAAAACCGTTCATAAATTCAAAAAAATATTTTCTTAAAGTTTTGAAATTCAATGTTTTTAAACTTCTTAGAAGATTCTCTATCAACAATTTCATTAAAATCCATTATGCCGATAATGGGAATTTCAAAGTTCGAAAAAATCGTTCAATGGTATGTACTATGTACAGTCAGTAATATCTGGATTTCAATTTTTTTATTGAACTATAGATCGTAAGAATTAATTGAAAGAAAAAAAAAATGGTTGCAAAATTCTCGGAACCGTTTTCAAAAAAAATAAAATTTTCGGAAACTATTTTTTAACATTATTTTTTTTAAAATTATCAAAATCGGTTGAACTCTTTTTGAGAAAATCAAAAACCAAAAGAATGGTTCCCAGGGGGGTACCAAAAATAACCAGTTTTTGGAAATTTTTTTTTAACCATTTCCTAGCTTTAACTAAATAAATGTTTTTGATTTGTTTTTTTTTATCTATGGGACAATTTTTTGAGAAAAAAAATATTTATAAATTAAAAAAAAAAAAATCGTATGGTAGGTACCGTTATTTTTTGTCTTAAAAAAAAAGTGTGGGGTGGAAAATTTAAAAACGATATCTACCAAGTTTCACAAATATTGGCCGAACCGCTCAAGATGTAGTCGAAAAGACAGACAGACAGAATTGCGAGGTCCACTTTTGTCGTCTTCGCTGTCATAGTCCAGTCAAATCGTCATTTGACCTTGCGCGGAGAGGCATGGTCTATTTTTTTTTCATGGATCGATAGGTGCTTATGAGAAAAGCTTAAAACCAAATTTGCACCACATGACAACTTTTTTTACCAAAGTTATTGGTAAAAACGTGTTTTGTGTCATTTTTTGGTCATTTGCGAATATCTCGGCTCCACTACCTCGTACAAACAAAAATTAAACATTTATTTATTAGTAATAACATTATCTATTATGTTATAAAAAAAATTGTTTAAACAAATGAAAAAAAGGTTATAGTAAGTTAAAATAATTGTTTGTTCTTAAAAAATCACTTTTTCGTGATTATTAAGAAAAAAGCCCATTTAACGATGAAATTTTTATTTTTTTTAATTTAAGTTCTTGTAATTCCCTACAATTAAAAAAAAAATCAACACTCTATGATGAACTAAAGCCGAGTAATAAATTATTGAACATAGGTAAGTCAGCGCACCCACGCAATTTTATGTTTTTATGTTTTAATTAATATCTCAGCCCCATTATGTCGCAAAATAAAAATAAAAAACAGTATTGCTAATAACAATATTTTCTATCAACTTGCATTTAATTTTATATGTTAAAGCAAAAACATAAAAAGTTACCGTTGGTTTCAACGTTTTTTTTCTTGATTTTAATACCTTTTTTTTATAGTTATTGAGAAAAAAACTGTATTTCACAGTAAATTTTTGCAGTTTTGGAATTTTTTTTAATAGTCCTGCTAATTTTCTTCAAATTAAAAAAAAAATAGTCTATTACGACAAACGGGAGCCAAGATATTCATGATTTAAAAACTTAGGAAAGCTTACAGTTAGTATCTTAACCTTGTAGCACAAATAATCATCACAAATAACACTAGTTTACACAAAAAAAGTACCTCCAAAAAAAAGTATTTTCTAGACTAATTTTGACCCTCCTAATTCTCAATAACGGTCGAACTAATTAACATTAACTCGTACTTTATGTTTTTGAACAGTATACGACTTGTGTAAATCGGCTGAACAATCATCATCAGAAAAAGGCGTTCAAAGTTTCAAAAACACAATTTGTCGCCGTTTTTAGAAAATCGCTTGTTTTAAGTCCTTCTGTAAGGATAGACAAAAAAATATTTAAAATACTACATGATGTTCAGGAAGTGGCCAATTTCGTTGGATGAAATGTTTTTCATCTGCGCTACTATCCCAAAATCACAAAAACCAGCAGTATTTTGTGTAGCCACCCTGCAGAGGCCAGTACGTGACTACTGCTGGATGCAGCTCCGCGAAGATTCAACGCCACATAAAAGAACAAGTGTTAAGCAATACGTCACATTTTCAATAAAAATTATTAAAAAAAAGAAAAAAACTGAAATAGTCTGCCTTTATTATTCGATTTCATTGATCTTGTGTGTTTTAGCTTTGTAAAAACAATATCTTCCACCTGAGATCTTAAAAGTATTTTAAATATTTTTTTGTCTATTCTTACAGAAGGACTTAAAAGAAGCGATTTTCTAAAAACGGCGAAAAATTGTGTTTTTGAAACTTTGAACGGCTTTTTCTGATGGTGATTGTTGGGCCGATTTACACAAGTCGTATACTGTTGGAAAGACAAACAAAATATCTGTTCAAAAACATAAAGTATATGTTAATTAGTTTGAACGTTTTTGAGAATTAGGTTCATACATGGAAAAGGACAAAAAAACAGCTCATATCTCGAAAACGCTTCTTTGGAAAAATAAATGAGTGCCATTTTCGTGTTCAGAGAGTCAAAATTAGTCTTTACTTTGTTCAATTTATATTTGCAGTACAGGGAAGATAGGATATTTGCCTTTCAGTCTGACCATTATGGATTTCAATAAGCTATCTTTAATTTAAAGCTCTTACAGAATTGCCGTAGGAGCATAATACTGAAAGTTACATACTCGTACCAGAAACCAAAGAAAATGCCATATGAATTTCTATCAACTTAGCAATGGTAACTCTGATTCAGTGTTTTCTTAATAAACACAATAAAGGTTGGTTGCAAATTGGCGATCAGTCTCCTTTCACCCATGGAGCAGATAGGTCATGGTGGGTTGTACGTGAGCTCAAAGAAGATTACACAGACAATTTTAATGTAACTCAGTGATTCTCTTTCCTATTTCAGTGGCAATTTCTTAAGTTAAGGTGCCGTGCAAACAGCAGCAGGCACCAGTGTTTCTGAAAAAGCTCTCCCATAAGGACTGTACTGCAAATATAAATTGAACAGAGTATAGAAAATACTTTTTTTTGGAGGTACTCGCTACAAACCGAAAATTTGTTAACTAGTGAATCATATATCTAAACATGTCTTACGCCTATGGAGCAGAGTGACCTATGACATTGAAAAAGCTTTATTCTATAAAGCTTTTTAAAAAGCATTTTTCCACGAAAATCAAAGTTCTTTTCGCAGTATTTTGTAAGATAGGATTTCTCTTCTCTCAATTATGTGGTGCTTCTCTTTTTCTTATGCCGGATATACACTGTTCAAATGCATGACAAGCATGTGCAAGTGTATTAGTGAAAAAGTCTCACGTATAGATTGGATGTTGGATTGAAGCAAAATCAAAATCTTTTGATTTTCTTTCAATCTAGCGTCCTGCATTGAAGTAGTATACCTATATGCAAAATTGATAATTGATCAAGCATTTATTGGTTCATTTGCGTATAGTACTTTGAAGACGTGAGAACACAGCACAAGATAAGCACAGATTTAAATATTAAAACAGTAAACAAAAATTGTATGATGAAATGGACAGACAAAATAAAACAAATTACTCGCATAGAATTGAAAAAATCCCAAAGAAATTAGTAAAATCACAATTTTGCCGAAAAAAAAACGCACAAATGGCAACGTCCTCTCACCACAGACCACACCGTCGATGTAAAAACAAAAGATTGAAGACTCATGCTTGATATGTGTATATGCAACTTTAATCCGAATTTACCAATATACTTGAACGTGCTTGTCATGCATTTGAACAATGTAAAACATACATGGATTTAATGAGATAAAAATGTTCAAATGCATGGAATTGCGGTCTGATTTCCAGAAAAGTATGAATTTGTGCAAATAAAGTTCAAAAATCGTTTTATTAAAGTAAGTTTCTTTAAAATTTAGGATGCCAATTTTAAGATTTTAGGAAATAATTTAAAAAAATAATCGTTCACACGTTTTCAAGATATTGATTTTTCAAAAAATAAATTGGATTTTTTTTTTCAAAAAACAAAAAAAAAATGTTTCGAATATTTGTATACACGATATTATTTTAAACTTAAGGGGCTTCTGGCAAAAATGTTGGGTTAAAATCGTTAAGGCCGTTAATGAGAAATTCGAAAATAAAAAAAAGGGTTCTATGACAGATACCATTAATAACATTTTGCCCCAAAATTTTTTTTACAAAAATGTAGTTCATGTCCATAATATCACACCAATTTTTTTTTATCAAATCATTAGAGCCGTTTTCGAGATAAATAAGATTATGCATTACGGGTGTATGGGGGGTACCGTTTGTCTTAGAGCTAAAATAAAAATTTCAATTTCCCCTCTAGGGAATCACCGAACACTCTTAAGTACCGAGTTTGAAGAAAATAACTGTAGTAGTTTAGGCTGTAGTAGGGATGTTCATGAAAAAAAAATATCGATGTTTTATTCGATGTGATACATCGTAACCTTACATCGATGTTTGTCGATGCATCGCATAAAAACATCGATGTTTTCGATGTATCGAATGAAAAAATAAAATAATTTTTTTTTATGAGTGTTATTCAAAATAAGATTTTATAATTTTATATTACATAAGTTTCATTATAAAGCAGTCTTAGGGATTAGAAAGGGAAACATTAACAACCATATTTTTAACGAATTTCAAAACAAGTTTTGTCTTAAAGCTGTTTAGTGAATGCTTGAAGTTGCATATTTTCCCAAATTTGGCACTATTATCGAGAGATTTAACATCTAGAAGACACAATCTTAAATTAAATTTCGGTTCTAAGCTTCGCATAAATAAAATTTTATTTACGCACCTTCCTTGAATCCTATAACGTTGCTGGTGAAGCTTTTAAAAAAAGTCTTTCTGATGGCACTGAGCTTGCTACCAAAGTCAGGTATTTGTACGCAATTTTGTAAAGTTTTGGGTATTGTTGTTTGTAATCGGACATATTTCCAAAGGGTTTTCACTGAGACGACCAACAGGTGCCCCAGGGCCGTAGCTAGAGTTGAATTTAAGGTAGGGCATCGGAGATTACATGTAGGGCGGAAGTAAAAATTTTACTTGATATGAAATATGATCTGATCTGTAAAGGTGGTACTCAATTGTCGGAAGGGGGTGATACGAGTAGATAAGTGCTAAACATTCATTTATATAATGGTTTATATTATTATTTTTCTTACTTAACATATTATATTTAGTATACCTACATAGATAACAATAGAAAGTTCTTTTTATTAAAACAGCTGAATTCTCTGATTCGCCATAGTATATTAAAAATATGAAGGACTTTATCCAGATCAACTGACTTGGTTCTTTTCTTTTCAAAGGCCAGAAATACCATGCCTCCCTTTCTTTCGTGGCTCATTGATAGCCTCTGAGGCTTATTATTTGCAGTCAAAGTTGAAAACGTAGATTCACACAGCAGTGCTACATCCTATGGTCGCCACAGATGCAAAAAGTTCATATTATGTATCTTTGAACGTCTCTCGCTGGTACAAAACATCTATTGTGTTTTCCTTTCTATTCTTGAGGTGACTTAAAAAAGCCTTTACCACAGCAGCCTCTTTCCTTGATGGAATTGTAAGACCTTAAAAACCAATTTTAACGCATTGCATTTTTCCAACAAAAAAGACTTGCTTAATCGAAAATTCATTAAAAAATTTTTTGAGACATAAGCGTTAAAGTTGAAAATAAATATTTATTTTTCTTTTTAGCAAATGGGTCTTAGGATTTTTGTTATGACAAATTTAAAATTATATGTATTTATTTATTGTCATATAAAGAGGAGCATTCAAAAAGACTTGATTTTACTGCAGTAACTTATGGCCAGTTGCACCAAATTGCAATTAAATGGGTTTTCGCTAAAAGTTTTAAAGTTTGTTGACCTGATAAATTTATCTGTTTTGATTCGTTTATTGGCCTTCAAAGTGGCTTGGTGAAACTGTACTCGTATGTACGTTTTACAAATAGTTTTGTTTTCTCACACTTATTTTAGTTTTCAACGGTACCATTTTGTCTACATCCAACTCATCTATACTCGCTACTGAATTCAGTAGATCGTCGTTGTCCGAAAATCTCCTTTGTAATTTAGCAATTAGTGTGTCAAACGTTTCGAAATACTCAGACTTAAATGGCTGAGTGTTCTGAGGTTCTATATTTTGTCTCGCAGAGGAACAGAAAGGGCCATATACTAAGTAGCCATCCATCTGATTTGATTTTTTGATTTGTCTCTTTTGGGTATGAGTCGTATTTTCGGAATCGAAGCTTGTTATAGCCTCTTCCAAAATTTGATGATAGATTTCTGATATAAGTTTCCTTATTTTATTTTGGGTGAGCTTAATGATTGTTATGGCGTCTTTCAATCCTGCGCTTCGGGATTGTAAAGCTGCGCCTGCAGGCTGGAGCATGAATAATATTTTTTTGGCCACAATCAAGGCCATTCGGGATTCCAAATTGAGCATCACTTTTTTAATATCCACACTCTTGGCGACGTCATCACCCTTAAATCTGTCATTTCTAATTTCATCTAAAGTCGTCAAAATCAATGAATAATTATCATGTACAAATTTTGTTACGGCCAAGTGTCCTGACAAACTCTGTTCTAGAAGCCGGTAAACCTTTTTTCCAACATACAAGGCAGCTATTTTTCCATGCTGAAAAAATTCATGTAACATGATGCATGTATCAAAAACTAAACGAATGAAAGTCATTTCCGAGATAACCCTAATGATTACCAAATGCAAGCGATGGTTAAAGCAATTTATTTTCTATTCTGGTCGCAACTCCCAAAACTTTCCCACTCATTACACTACTTGCGCCATCATAGAATTGGCTTAGCATACAAGAATGGTCAATGTTATTTAACATTCATTCCGTAAAATTGGCTGCATCAAGATTTTTAGTAGTAGAAACTGTCAGCAACGACTTATTGACAATTCCATCATTAACCTAACGTATTGCTATTGCAATATTTTCGCATTTATTTTTCTTTCACTATAGTAAACCAGCTTAGGTCCGATTCATTAATATCTTTAACAATGTAACTTCGTACTGGTATAATCATTGCTTGAATTATTTTATTTTGAATTCAAGTGAACGGTATGTTGCAATTTGTGTATATGTAAGAGACTCTTTCAAATTTGGATCTTTCATGCAGGTGTATTCAACCAAATTCTGAAATAATCCTTGTTCCTTTTCTTCCTCCAAAAAATATAATTTCAACGCGAAGTAATTCCTTGAAAAATTGTATAACCTCAATAATAGACCTAACGTAGTACCTATGTCTCTCTAAAGCATTTGGATGTATCAACGTTTCAACACTGCTATAGTTCTAGAGACTCTATTTGATTTGTCCTGCCACATCGCCATAGCTTGGATATGGGAAATGGATTTTTCTTGTTTTGACAAACGTTTTTGAATCAGTGGCATTACGATACGATAGTTGATTTTTTTAAGGTAGGGCATTGGAGGTTTTAAGGTAGGGCATTGCCCCCTAATGCCGTCCCCTAGCTACGGCCATGAGGTGCCCTGTA
Source organism: Philhelius festivus (assembly GCA_963931855.1). NCBI lineage: Eukaryota > Metazoa > Arthropoda > Insecta > Diptera > Syrphidae > Philhelius > Philhelius festivus. Next base: position 115,220,430 of record OZ007555.1, read on the forward strand.
GTACACAGAAAGCTCATCACAAACACTTTATTCATTTTTGTTGGTTTTCTAATTTTTGTGAACTAGTTTGTGATGGTCACTCCAAAGGCTGAAATCTTCGGATATTTTGTCCGAACTATCAGATTCAGATTCCATTTGCTCTTCATTTAGTAGATCTTTCTTCATTAATTCTTTAATTTTTTGAATAGCTTGAGCACAAGCTAGTGGGTCTTCAAAATGAAGTTTTTTGAACCGCGGATCCAGCAAGGTGGCGATAGCTAATGATGAAACTTGTTCTATGAGGCCCATCCGTTTGTTGATTTCTGTCAGAATAAGCTTATGCACTTGCAGTACTAACGGTTCATCGATCACAAGCGATTCGGTTAGGTACTGTGACTGTTAGTTGTGAGTGTGTATTGTACGATGCTTGCTTTATCCAATATGGATCGTATGAAATACACCATCACACGGATACATACATTGAAAGAGAAGAGAGCATGTGAAAGTAAAAAAGAAAAAATTGACTGAAATTTATCGCTTGACTGAGCAATTTTGAATTTTTAACACACACACCACACAATCATGCATGCGCAAACATGGAAAAATCAAAAATTTTAGAAACCACTCATGCCGCATGCACAACCACACAATCAAGACCATACATGTTCAGTTCGCATGCGCAATCACTGTATTGCGCATGCAGGCATGACCGCATGAGTAGTGTATGGGCCCTATAAGGTTTGCGACAATGAAAAAAATATAAAATGTTTGCTTCTTGGGATTGACCGATGGATATAATTTAAGTGGGTAGATAAAATTAGAGAGATTTTTTCAATAAACTGTGTTTCGTTGTCGTTAGTAGTTATGTACATATGTGTACATAGTTTAAATGATGGAAGGAATTTCTTTCTTTGATTTTTTTCATTCGTCTGAAGTTGATTTAGATAACGGACAAGTTTTTGTTACGCAATTGGTTACATTCGTCTTTTCTATTTCATAAGATGTATGTATGTAGGTAGGAAGATACCCAGGTAGGGAGTTTATTAAATTTGAATTTCAAGATATTCGGCAAGAGCTTGTTTAGTACATTATGTATAGGTACATAGCAGAAAATAAAATTAGTTTGGAAATATTTTACTTATTTATGTACCTACATATAAATAAAGATATGTTTGTAAGTAGGAAGATAAGAATCTGCCTAGATATTTGTAGGTTCCTATTGAACTCAATTGACATTTTGATATCGATGCATAGGTACTAGAAAATGTTTGTTATTTGGTTTAAATTTCAAATACAGTCGACTTTCTCTAAGTCGAACTCCCTCTAAGTCGAAGTTCCCTCTAACTCGAACTTTTTGGCCGTATTTTTGCATTCCCCTCAATTTTCCATACGAAAACTATCCTCTTAGTCGAACTCCCTCTTAGTCGAAGTTCCCTCTAACTCGAACACATTCTCTTGATTATTGACCTATTTTCTTTCCCTCTAAGTCGAATTTTTTGTCTTTTGTCGAAAAAAAAATCACTCAAATCGCAACATCAAGCCGTCACCGTCATGTCAGTGTGCGTACTGCGCTGCTATACCTGCAATTTACAATATTATCAAACACAAAAATTTCTTCCAAGAAAGATATTCATAAAAAAATTGCAAGGCAATAAAAAAAGCATTTGTTGGTTGGATTCCATTCCATTTTACCTTCCAAACATTTCTCTTAAGTCTGCTATTACACGATGCATCCAGACGCGTGCGACTTTTCGAATAACGTAAGTGCAAAAGAGAAAAAAAAATCGAAAGATGAGACGGAAAAAAAACTGCCCTGTGTCGCGTGGGTAAAATTTTCGGTGCAACAATTTGACGTTTCTCTTTTCTCTTGTTCGTTTTTCTTCTATTCTGCTTCATATGATTTCGTTATCCGAGGAGTAAACTTCAATGTAATGCATAGAAATGCTTCTTTATTTTGAAGAGCACATACGCTCACCAACACCGAAATGAAAAATAAAGAGAACTGTCAAATTGGATTCATGAATCTGGTTTCAACGTGTAATAGCGCTTGAATCAGTGGACGAAATATCAAAGAAGAATTCGAAGAAGGCGCATGCATCTAGATTCATCGTGTAATAGCAGACTAAATCATTGTAGGTCTGTGTATTGGAAAAGAAAAGGGGAACGTAGCGGTAAGATTCCAAAAAATATTTTTTTATAATACATAATTATGAATTAATGAGCGATAAAAGCAAGAAGCGTAGCTTTATTTATTTATTTTATTTTTTATTTAATTCAATAAATAATAAAAAAAACTCTCTCGAATTTTTCTAATACTACGTTTATATGAGGTATTGAAGCGAGCTTGAAGCTCACTTCGACACTTTGTAAACGGGTATCGAGTTGAAATGAGCTTCGTTCGACTCGATCTCACTCGCTCAGCGGTGTCGAGTCGAAATATGAGACGAAAAACCTGGGTCGAGGAGTTGGCTTAACAAAATGTATCAGAATCGCTTAACACCATTTCAACTCAACTCCAAATCGAGCTCTCAACTCAAATGACGAAAAACCTGGGTCGAAAATCCGACCCTAATCCAACTCGATCTTTCGATACTGCATATAAACGTAGTATAAAACTCCCTCTAACTCGAACTGGTTTTGATATCCCGTGAATGTTCTTACATACATAGATTATTGTGTATTGTGTAGGTATTTTGCATTCCGGTTCATGAGGTTATGATGACACCTGCAGGCAGAAAGGTTGGTTTTATTTGATTTTTTGCGATCTTTTGATGATGACGAGAATAGCGTGGTTGACTTTTTTGGGTTTGATAAAAATAAAAACAATCTGAAAAAAATAATTTAATTAAAACTTTAATTTCAAATAGGGCGACAATTTCAAAGAAGAAGAAAATAAAATCCTAAGAAATTGTGGATACAGATTTTTTTACGGGTTAGGTAGTTATTTTATACAAATAAAATTATCATTTTCCGTAATTTTCGAAGAGTTTATATGAAAGGTTGTATGCTTTCACTAAAAAACGCAACCAGAAGAACAACTGTAGGTACGAGAATATACATTGTCCATACGTATAGGTAGTACATACAAAACGTATGCCTAGGAATTCATTGCGTTTGTGAAAATTTATTAAAAGGTGACAATTTTCCAGTTATCAATTACATACAAACATACCTTTATTGTAGCAGAAGTTAATTTATAAATGTTACAAATTGTCAAATGAAATAATTTATAGGTACCTACTACAAATTTCAAAACTATTTCATTTCAGCATAAATAAGAAAATTTAGTATGTACATACGAAGGTACATAAGAACGGTTTTTTTGTTTTCTCTTTTTTTTTTAAGTGAAAAAATAATGATAGTTTTAATAAGGAAAAAAGGAGGATTTTTTAGCTTTTGAATAGGTATTTTCTGTTCTTAGCCTATTCCATATAAAATGTCTGAAGCATTTTTTCATACTGTTTAATTGTAAATTTTTCCAAGCATTCACTAGTTCTGTAGCTTCTTATTTTAATTTTAAGGTTTTAAGTTTTTCTAGCGTTCTTGTCATGAGTCCATTTACAAATTTTTGAGAGAAAAACAATTATCAAGAAGTTGAATGTATCGTCATGCGTACGGCATTCATTCTTAATGTCAAACCAATTTAAAAAAAATATAATTTTATGTTTAAATATATTAATGCAAGATCTTAAGCATTTTAGACATTTTAGTATGTTACTAAGTTAAAAAGAGGATTTTGCTAATTTTAAATGATTGTATCATCTTACTACCTCTAAACATTTTTACTAAAAATAGACAAAAAAATGCCAAAGAAAGGAAAAAATTAGATCCTGGCTGAAAATTGGCACGATCATTGGTAATTGGGCTCCTAATAAAATGAGAGAGTTCCTCACCGATCCGATGACCGCTACGTAAGTTATTCAAGGTCAAAGGTCACGAAAATGGGTTTTTTTTTAAATTTACACAAAAATGGTTTGTTTTAGAAAAAAAACTTGTTTCACAAATATGTTGCTGAGGCAATTTCCAACAAAAATGGTTGTAAGAGTTTTGCCCGTAGCATTTACCGTTAAAAAGTTACAGCACTTTAAAAAATCGTAAGTATCGCCATATCTCGCATTTTTTCCCACATTACTGATAAATTACTTAAAACCAGTTTATTTTAGAAAAAAATTTGTAGTACAATATTATAGATGAGGAAATTTTTACAAAAACGGTTTTAGAATTTTGTTCGTAGCAAGTACCGTTAAAAAGTTATAGCAATTTACTGAATATGATAATAGAGCAATTACTAATGAAGTCCATGAAAACAGATAGAGGAATATCTAGGGGGAGAAGTAGTCAAGAAAGCGTGCTGAGCAAATGGGTATACGGAATGCATTCACTGAGTACAGTTTGTGAAAAGTTGGAAGATCTTTGCAATGTAAAACTGGGTACTTCTGATCAACATCTGGATGCGGGAGATTCACGTGTGCAAAGAGATAATAATGATGCTCTAAGACTTCTAGAATGGTTTTCATGTCATGACCCTTTCCCTAAACTTTCTTACATAATGTCTATATCGAATGGAATCATCGGCGATGACAGTATCAGCTGTTACAGAGCTTATGAAATTGGTCTTATTTCTATGGAGAGTATGAAAAACCTAACATTTGCTAATATTAAATTGAAAAGAGCAAACAGAGTAGCTTCCCTTTTAACTGTCAACAGTTAGATAAAGGTGCATGATGAAAAAGTTGCAATTGATCCTCTGTTACTTTTTCAACGAATAAGTATAACTAAACAATTTGAAGACCAACTGCAGACATTTTTAACATACGAGTTGGCTCCTTACCCATTGTCACTTTGTGATGAGGTTGGTATGCGAAAAAAATAAAAAAATCTTCCTTTTATGAATTGTTAGAGCCAGTTGAAGATTTTTACTGCATCATGTTTTATGGAATCGAGAGAACTCTTTCATGCAATTTTTGATAGCTACATTAACTACGTACAAAAGCATTTTGGCAAAGATGTCACCATTGTTTTCGATGGTTATAAAGATCAAGGTAACAATATAAAAGCTTCAGAGCAGCGTCGTCGGTGTGCTTCAGATCCGTCATCAGCTGACATTTTGTTCGATGTATCAATGAAGGTCTCAACTTCCCAATAACAATTTCTTGCTAATGCAAACAACAAAAGTCGATTCATTGCTATGCTTTCTGAGAAGTTTAAGGCTGTAAACATCCTAGTGCGGCAAGCAAAAAATGATGCTGATGTTTTGATAATCGAAACAGCCATAGAGAAAGCTGAGAAACGCACGAGTATTGTTGTAGGAGAGGATGTCGACCTACTAGCAATATTGATAGCACGCGCTCCTCCAGACAAAAAGATCTGTTTTCGGAAACCAGGTAAAGCTAAAATGGAAAATAAATTATACTGCACTCACAGTTTAGCCGCTTACCCAAAATGTCAAGCCCACATCTTATTTTTGCACGCATTTACTGGTTGTGATTCAACTTCTGCTCTCTGCAACAAAGGCAAATTAAAAATGTTCAAGCTTTTCGAAAAGAGTGATGATCTGATAAAATATGCCGAAGTGACTAGCATCTTACAAAGCACATTCGACAGAAGAAAATATCGATGCATTAAGATATTCCACATTTGTCCAACTGACTAGGCTCAACAAGGCTATGCAATTATCTTCCCTTCCTCCAACATCTACTGCTGCTCAACAACACCTTTTTAGAGTGTACCATCAAGTTCAAGCTTGGTTGGGAAGATATAATATTAATCCGGAAAGCTGGAGATGGGCATTAAGAAATAATGTTTTGGAGCCTATAACCACTCTGCTTCAACCAGCACCGGATGAACTTCTTACAACAATATTTTGTAACTGTAGTGAAGGTTGCAGTTCTAATTGTGGTTGTCGAAAAGCAGGATTAAGTTGTTCTTTAGTCATGTACAAACCCAGTTCAAATTGATCAATATACTGAGGACGCTAACGACGAATCATTACTTAAAATGCCTTTGCCAGATGTTAATTAATAATTTTAACTAAATTTTGTTTACTAAACACAGTGGAATAGGCTGCGAAATATGGCGATACTTACGATTCTTTAAAGTGCTATAACTTTTTAACGGTACATGCTAGGGACAAACTGTGACAACCATTTTGGTTGAAAATTACTACAGCAACATGTTTGTAGAACAATTTTTTTTCTCTAAGACAAACCGTTTTTGACTAAATTTGAAAAAAAAAAACCATTTTCGTGACCTTTGACTTGAATAACTTACGTAGCGGTCATCGGATCGGTGAGGAACTCTCTCATTTTATTAGGAGCCCAATTACCAATGATCGTGCCAATTTTCAGCCAGGATCTAATTTTTTCCTTGCAAAAAGCTCTTTTTCCTGAACTATTAAATTAATATGAAATCTGTCATTTTCCTCAAAAAAAAAATCTCTTGGAAACTTTATTTGGAAGAGTTAAATCGTGTTTTTTTATTTCGATTTGTGAGTTAATTGTTTGATATATGTACATATGTTTATGATTGAAGACCCAGCTTTATGGAGAATTTTACTCCAGACATAGGTTTGACAAGATTGCAGATCGGTTTTTAGTTGAAAAACTTAAAGATCCAAGATCGAATTACAGGCCGTAGGCTTCCGATTGCACCAGAATTTCAAGTACCTACTATTTACATTACACTTTTTTGGAAGAAGACTGGAAAGGTCCAATCCAAAGTGGCGAAATAATAAAAAAACACTTCGAAAAAAGTTGTCAAAAATAAACAAATTACAAAATAAATTTAAGGTTGTCCTTTGACTTTTGAGTTTCCGACATTTCAAACTATTAGGTCCGTTCCCCAGATTTAGTTTGGTTTGTTAATTTTAACGAACTGTCATGATTTAAATGTGTTCAGATGCACCGTTTTTAATAAAAGGGAATTCCGAATTAGTCTATTACTAGTTAGTAAAACAAAAAAAAGGTTTAAAAATTTCGAAGAGCTAGTAAATTACTAAAAGTTTAACAAATTGCTAACTAATAAAATGCTAAGCCCTTAATAATATGTTGTATAAAATGTTGCTCCTATGTTTCTATCATCACGTGTGAACGCTTGTTTCCTATTAATAAATCATATAATCTATTTACTAATCTAATACAATTCTCTGTTGGGCTTGCATAGGTATTCAACTTAATGTTGTGAAAATTTGTATAAAAACTGAAATATTTCTCTTCTAAAAGCAACCGATACATTTATTGACTGTACCGCCATTCCGACATTCATTTTTGAAAATCTGTATATATGTGCCAGTTTATAAGCTTTGGGCATAATTTTTTTATTTTTTCATTGTTGAAGATAAATTCGATTACCTTTCAGCTAAAAATTCCATCAGGTGGTTTTTAAAATAAAAAGAAACTTCAATAAACGAAGGTATATCAAATAAGGAAAATTGAAAAATAAATATATTTTTGCAAAACCTCTCTATACTAAATGTTTGTTTAAAAGGCATAGAATATTTTCATAAAATCAGGAGAGTTCTTATTCCAGTATTCGCAGAAATATAGATCTCTTATACCACCTACTTAATTAAGGAAAAAATTCTTTTAATTACTAGCCGTATTCGACTAATACATATGTGAAATTCAACCGAATGAAAAAAATCAAAAAAAAAAAAAACATAAATAAATATATATTCACTAGATTACATAAAAAAAGTACCTAAAAAAAAAAGTATTTCCTAGACTAATTTTGACTCTGAACAAGAAAATGGCACTCATTTATTGTTCCAAAGAAGCTTTTTCGAGATATGAGCAAAAAACCGGTTTATTGCTCCTTTTCCATGTATAAGCGTAATTCTCAATAACGGTCGAACTAATTAACATATACTCGTACTTCATGTTTTTGAACAGATATTTTGTTTGTCTTTCAAAAAGTATACGACTTGTGTAAATCGGCCCAACCATCATCAAGAAAAAGTCGTTCAAAGTTTCAAAAAACACAATTTTTCGCCGTTTTTAGAAAATCGCTTGTTTTAAGTCATTCCGTAAGGATAGACAAAAAAATATTTAAAATATTTTTAAGATCTCAGATATTGTTTTTACAAAGCTAAAACGCACAAGATCAATGAAATCGGATAATAAATGTGGAAGTTATGAAACAGTACGTGAAGGCAGCCCACTTCATTTTTTTTTCTTTTTTTCATAATTTTTATTGAAAATGTAACGTATTGCTTAAAATTTGTTCTTTCATGTGGCGTTGAATCTTCGCGGAGCTGCATCCAGCAGTAGTCACGTACTGGCCTGCAGGGTGGCTACACAAAATACTGCTTTTTTTTGTGTTTTTGGGGTAGTTAGAGCAGATGAAAAACATTTCATCCAACGAAATTGGCCACTTCGTGAATATCATGTAGTAGGAAAGAACAACGTAGCTGAAAAAGCACTCGTTGAAAAACAAAATGTAATACTTCCACCATTGCACATAAGACTCGGCATTATGAAAAATTTTGTAAAAGTCTTACCCCCCGTTTCACAGTAGAAGTTTAAACTCCACTTCAGTTCAAAAATAAATTTGGTTTCATAGTCCTTGAACAGAGTTCATTCTGTAGTTTGAGTTAAAGGACACTATTCTGCCGCTTAAACCTCAGGTTGACAACCCCTTCAAACATTTGAAAATAAAATTTCTTTTCATTTTGAAATTTGTTTTCCTGTCACAGGTCACAACACAACTGAAACAAAGCAAACTTTCCTTGATTGTTTTTTCTTTGATTTAGTGAAAACAATTTACTTAAACTACGTTTAATGAACTGAAGTTCAGATAAGACTGTGAAACCGGACGAGTTGAACTTCAAATTTAAACTCCAGTTCAGGTTCAGCAGAACACAAGTTTAAAATCTCACTGTGAAACTGAGGGTTTGCAAAAGATCCCGAAAACAAAGGATTGATTTTTGAATTGTCTAAAAAAAACAAATACGAGAAAAGAGCATGGAATGCTTTTCAAGACGTAGTTCATGGTTTTTTGGGAAACCATAGAAGTGCAAACTAAATTCAATTGATCGAAAAAGTTATGCTATTCATTCCATGCTATTGGTGAGTATTTAGCAGATAAGTGTTTCAAAAACAAAGATTGCACCAGGACCTTACAATCATGGAAAAGAGGTATGAGGGCTTTTGGGACAAAAGGAAAAAATTTTCGATGAGAGAATTTTGTATGGAGGTGAGACATCTGTATATAATTATCTGTGATGGTACCTTCATTGATGACGTTATCGGTCTGAGAGGCATGTTATGCTTGTGGATCCTTGGTAATCCATATATAGCGGGTATTTGTGCTGTGTAAGTAGTCATTCTAAGTTTGTCTTCGTCATCGATGATCTTGTTGGTGTGTAACCATTTCACAAAATCATTGTTTTTGTTTTTAAGAGAAGTGAGAGGAGTTCCCCTTATAACTCTATATATTGTGCGATCAGATAACAGTTCTGTCATCTTTTCTTCGTACTCAGTCCGACTCATTGCAACCGTCACATTCCCTTTGTCAGCTGGTACAATAACAATGTTTTTGTGCTTTTTGAGAAAGTTTGCAGCATCGGAAGGACCAAACAACTCCTTCGTCAAAGAATGGCAAATCACAAATCGGACATTTGTCTAAGAAATTCTGGGAAGACGGCCCCGGCTTACCACAGGTTAAGACTGGCCACCAACTGGACTTGGACTGGACTGGGTTGAAATCCTTGCCACAGAGAAACGCTCATCCAAACCTTATACGCTAGAGTCATTACACATAATTAACAAAAAAAAAAACAATATGAACCGCAAAAAAGACACACAAAATATTTCAGCGGTTTATTGGTCCCTAGTTTCGGAAAACACATCCACAACTTGGACTAAACTTCTTCAGAAGTGTATAATTCAAAATATTTATTTAAATTTAAAAATATTTGTGTTTTTATTTAAAATTCTATATTTAAAAATATATGTGTTTTTATTTAAAGTTGTATATTTAAAAATCACTACAACAATTTTCATGTAAGTTTGTATAATGTCCGCCCTACACTGTATCACTTATGTATAATAACTATAATTTTTGTATACTAAATAAAGATCTCCCCTGAAGAAGACGGTAACCACCGTCGAAACGTTGGGAAAATGAAAATGAAATAATCTTTTATTGAAAGAAACAAACAATACGACCAACACAGCCGATGAGAATCAACCTTGATAACTCTTTAACAAATGAAATCCATAATGATCAGACTGAAAGCCAAATGTTCTATCTTCCATGTACTGCAAATATAAATTGAACTCAGTTTTTTTTTTATATGTAACATACATACATATATTATACGCTGGCTATTTCACTAGAGCACTGTTTATGAAAATAATGATAAAATAATGATTGACTTCGAACATTGCGGCGGTACTCGAGAGATACAAATGTTTAAATTAGACAACGGTCGGGTTTTCGAATTATATTCTTGCACCGGCGGGGAAAACCTAAATACTTAGCAGCATTTTTGGTGACGTCAAATACATGATCATTCCACAAAAGATGGTCTGTAATGCACATACCTAGAACTGAAAGCTGTTCAGTCTCCTCGATGCAAGTGCCACTCATAGAAAGTGGCACCAGGGGAGGGTTACGCTTGAGCGACAGTAAGCAGCATTGAGTTTTCGAAGCATTAAATTCTACACGGTTCTTGATTCCCCACTGGACTATGTTGTGAAAATCAGAATTTAATGAGCCTAACATACGCTGCCGTTGGAAGTTCACATCCTAAGGATAAGGAAGGAATCTAAAAACGAATATGAAAAGCTGAGGGTACTGTTGTCAGCGAAACGATTAAGCGGATTAGAAGTTTCTGACAAAAGATCGTTTATAAACATAAAGAAGAATGCCGGAGATAGAACAGAGCCCAGCGTTTATTTTGTGGATATCAGATTTGAAGCCGTCCAATACTACTTGTAGTGAACGGTCCGAAAGATAATTTCTAATTCAATGAAGAACATACATCGGTACCCAATACACGCATTTTAGATAAGAGAACTTTTTTAAATATCAAGTGTGATACTCTTACTTTCTCCAAAACTATGTAAAGATTTACTCCACTCTTCGGCGAGATATACCATCAGATCACCAGTGGACCTATTGCTACGAAAGCCATACTGCCGGTCATTGAGAAGCTTTCGTTCTTCAAAATATTTCTTGAGCTGATAATTTATCAGGGCTTGCATGACCATTGAAAGAAGGGACGTAAGTGCAATTGGACAATAGTTAGAGGGGAAGAAGATTCGCCGTTTTTAGGGACAGGCTGGACAAATGCTATTTTCCATCTACTCGGGAAGAGACCTCAAGAATAGAACAGATGGAAAAGCTTATGCAGTGGCTTGGAAGTGTGAAAGAACACCTCTTCAGAACAATAGAGCGGATACTATCCGGGTCAGTGGATTTGTGAATGTCAAGATCTTTAGTACTCTTGCAACTGCACGAGTGCGAAAAAAGATTCGTCCCATAAAATCGATTACAAGTACAGGATGAGTCATGTCACGCTCTGGCAGCGTCGAATTAACAGTTAGCTGTGCAGCAAGCAAATTGGCTTTATCTGTCGAGCTTACAACCCGATCGGGGTGTCATTGAAGACGAGTGTTGGAACTGAGGATGTCGTAGTGTTACGTACTCGTACGTTTTTTACAAATGACCAAATATCTTTACTACCTTTTTTGCAGTAATTTTGGATCATGTCAAAATTTAGTCCTTCGGATATGAATGCTACAGGGGTGGAATCGCGTAAGGTGATAGTTGATTATCAATTTTTTGATTGTCGTTTTGACCATCGCTCTCTCTATAATTCTTAATTGATATGATAGAGACAGCTATAGTCAAAAACGACAATCAACGAATTGATAGTCAACTATCACCTTACGCGATTCCACCCCAGGTTTTTTTAGCTTGTTTGTACTTATTTCGGTTTTCCTCAATAGGATTGGCTTTCAGTGACAGAGTGAGTGAGTCCCATCAGTGATCGAATGAAAACATCAAATTAGGGTAATCGATTGCTCGATAACGTAAGCGGTAATGCCAAACTCACATAGTTCAGTCACGTATTACTCGATAACCGATGCGGTAATTTGGCCCCAGGAGTTTTCATTCGGTTTGATAGATTTTATTCTATCCGGAATAAAATATCTCAAGGGGCCGACCCATAGAATCCGTTGCGTCCGTTGCCGTGCCGTATTCAACTGACAGCTTGATTAAATATACGCTTTTTCATAAGTTTTTCATAAGAGACGACCAAAAGGCGTCGCATGCGACGGACGCAACGGAACAAGTAGCCGAACTTTTAACTTTTCTCTCTGGCAAATGCGGTGACAGCCGTTGTCATCAGCAATTTGAAGTTTAATGTTTTTGCTAGTGATGGGGTGAGACAAACTGCTACCTTAGAGATGTTACTCTAGTTGTGATTTATACTGCCAGTGAAATAGCAATAAGAGTTCATTGGCATTAACGATAAAGTTTTAAAATTGATCCGTGGTTTATGAAGGGGTACACAAAATTGATTATATATATATATATATATATTATTATATATATGTGTATATACCATAGAGATCTTTTGTACAGAGAAAAACTGAAGCTTAACGACCTTTTGTTGGAGGCAAAAAATGTAAACAATGGAAATAAATGCATTTAACAAATGAATTGAACAAATAAAAATACTTAATTTTAGAAAAAATCACCTCCCCAAAAAAGAAACAGCACACAAAATACAATAGAATTGTTGTTGTATTTGCCTCCACCAAAATGGTGGCCGAGCGATGTTGTTTATCTATGTATATATTAAAATCTATGGTTTATATGTATTAGTTACCAATATTTTCAGCCATAATTCGGACACGATTATGATTATTGACACTACTTCATTTTGTGTCAAAATATCTCAGCCAAAACATGCTGACAACCTGCTACAACAAATGAAAATTCTCATTTATTTTGGCAGCGTGTCAATATTCAATCAGATTGATGTGCATAATGGTTTGAATGTAATTTTTGACACTTTTCAATTCAAAAGAAAGAGACAGCATGCTGTTTTTTTAGCGCGCCAAATTGGAAAAAGTTGTGTTTTTGTAAACAAACTCAGATTTGATGTCAAAATGATTGAACATGTGATAAATTAGGTAACTTATTTCTAATCATACCATAAAGTAACAACAATATGAGGCCAAACCTCACACACATTTACCACGTTTACACGACCGCATCTCCACTAAGAAGTTGGATTAACAGAGCTTTCGATTCGATTCAGCGTGTTTAACCGGACCGAATCCAATCGGAAAATCCTATTTCGATTCGATCTAGGTATACACGGCATACAGTAATTGACATCCCTCCAGAAGCTGAATTAAAAAGCACTACTTTATTTTCAGAACGCAAAACCAGTTTTGAAATCCGCTAATCACAATATATTTCATACATTAGAAAATTTATCTTCTTTTGAAAGCAAGACTTCTGTATCAAAACTATTTTTTGAATGAGGTTGCTCCCCCCTAACCGAAATCCCCTACTAACTAAAATCCTGCGTACATCCTTTTAAACATAACTGAAATCACTTATAAAGCAGAACCAAAACCTGCTACTGAATAACACTAATTGAACCACTCTCAGTGATACATAAGCACATCTCCAGTATCGCTTCACTTTTTCTGACCAATTGACTCATCTCTAGTTCGTTTGAATATTGACTTTCAAGAACCTGTACGAATTCAGCTGTCAAAATATCGCAACGGATTCATTTGGTCACCCTCATTCCGTTAAATGCGGCAACGGCACCGCATCCGTTGCTGAAACAGACGCAACGGATTCTATGGGTCGGCCCCTTCATACCGGAATGAATCAGATTTCAGTGCATATCTGCACTGGCATCTACATCGCTTTCGAGAAAGCATAGTGACCAGTTAAAATTGCCGAAGAAATCATTGAGACCGTCCGTGTTGGCTTTCTCATACAGCCAAACGGGTTCCACAGGGTTTTTTTTCTTTAACTGGGGTTTGTTGACACGAGAAATTCAAGATGTCAAGGTTTTTTATTGGCTAAACTTATACTATGACATTTTTTCTAAAATTATTTATAATTTATTTATATATTTATATACATTTATAACATACTTGGAAAATTATTTAAAATTTAAATTAAGATCTGTTGGCATGGTTTTTCTCTCAGGTTGTCCCGGTCTCGGTTGTCCAGTTGGTGGGTTTGCTGAGGGTTGGTTGGTAGGTGTTTTCAGCCACGGTGGTATGCTGACTACGCGGCAGCGTAGAATCGTTTTTACACTTATGAGGGAAGTAGCAGCTGTTGACGCAGTTGTTTATGATGGATGTAAGTAGTATCATCACTACATTTGGAAGTTGGAGACTCAATCCGATCCTGTTGACTTCTTTGGCTTGGAATTGACGATGATTTCCGCAATTTCCTCTAGTTGGCATAGTTGTGAGTTGTCCGTTGGGCAACTAGCTGAAAGATGGTCGTCAAACTCCACTCTTTCCAAATTTGGCTGTAAAGTCAGCTGGACGGATGTCTTGTTTTCATCCAGGAACACAGGCTCCGTTGATGGGCTGGGTGTGAAGTTTTCCTCAAAGTGATTTGCGAAAACTTCTACCTTGTCAATGTTGTTGCTGATGGTGACGTCAGGGTTTGCCCTAGATATTTGCTCATTTTGCTGAAGGCATTTAGTCCTGGTTTGTTGGCCTGTAGTCTCTTCTGAATTCGCATGTTGTTGTAGTGCTGGATCGAGTTACGGAACATTATGTTTACACATTGAAGTTCGCTTCTCACTGCTTGGTAGTCGTTGTTGGTTCTATTGAGTTCTCTTTGGTGTATCTTTAGGAGCCGTTTCTTCAATAGAATAATAGAATAGAGAGTCCGCACATATTTTGGGAGGTGTAAGAGTAATTCGCAGAGATGACAAAATTGTCTGATGCACTTAAAGGCGATAAAATACTTATAGTATATTTATCAGCGTCAGAGGTAAGGAACAAGTCTAAAGTGTTTGTGGATTGACTTGCAAAGTCAGGAATCCGAGTCAGATTGTTTAACTCAGCAAAAATCTCGACATACCTTTCTTCGGGTGTTGTCTGACCAGAATAGCGCAGCCACGAAGAATTGTGCACATTGAAAGCGCCCGTAACATCGATCTCACTGTGCGGAAAATGGGAAACATTTCTTTGGATAGAGTTGGACAGGACATCGAATTCATTGGAAGTCGAATTACTATCCAAACTTGCGCCTTTTAAAAGTGAATTTAAACCACAAATAATTAAAATTTATATATAATATATACAGAGACCATACAGTGGTAGCAGCTAATAGGCAACATTATTACGTACGTAAACGGCTAGACCATGATGAGAAAAAAATAATGGCACTATAAACTATAACCATGTAGGTTAAACTCTATATGATCGGTGTGTCCACCAACCTGGTTTTCACTTAGTGCCAAAACGGCTGGCCTGTTTAAAACTGAGTGAACGTACACAGCACAGAAATTTTTTCGGAGCCCACGAATGTTACTATAGTCGACACAAAACTTACTAGTTATTGCAATTCACAAAACACAAAAGAAAACCAAAACTAGACAGTTATTATGTATGCAGATATTAATTGTGGGTATCAAAAAACATCACAATTGCAATTTACCATTAGTGTTATGCTTTAATACAAAATCACACTGATCCGCTCCTGTACACCCAAAATTAATAACCGCAATTTATCCAATATTGCTATTTACAATCTAATGCAACACTGTGTGGTGTTTACTAGAGGTCTGCAATGAATGTCTTGACAGCAGTTTCAAGACATTCGATTGATTTCAAAACAAACTTGTCTACTGTACAATATGCTTTAAAATAGAATGAATGAATCAATTCTCAAATTGCTGTAACGAGTAGGTTTGGTTAAGAAAAGAAAAAAATAGTATGGGAGGGGGGCACTATTTCTTTCCGTTTAGGCAGGAGGGGTAATTTTATAAAAAATTGACTTAAAACAGAAAAAAAGTTATTTAAAAACACCGGTAAGACATACAATGCCCTGCCATACCTTTTTGGAAAGCCAAAAATCTCTTCTTTTTTTCAAACTTTCGCGGTTTGAAAATTTATTTTTCAAAAACTATTCACAAACGAGATATTTTTGGCTTTCCAAAAAGGTATGAATGGTATGCATTGTAAGTCTTACCGTTGTTTTTAAATAATTTTGTTTTCTGTTTTTGTTCAATTTTTTAAGAAAATTGACCCTCCCGCCTAAACGGAGGGAAATAGATCCCCTCTCACATACCATTTTTTTCTTGTCTTAACCCAACCTACTCGTTATAACTTTTTGGTGCATCTTATACCAATCACCCTGTATATGTGCAATAATACATATATTTTTTATTCGTAATAAATTTTTAGTCTTAAGAAAAAAGTTTTTGAAAACTTACATCTGTAATTTCCATTTTAGTTTTTTTTAAATTTCCATCAAAATCTAAAAACCAAATAAATTATGTAATCGTTTTATTCTATAAATTCGGTTCATTCCAGTGTACTTAGTGTATTTTTTACAGTAATCATTGCATATGATTCTTTTTACTTATACACTGAGTATTTGGTGTACTCAGTGTAGAAGGCACGGTGAGACTAATAAACTTTTTTCGTGAAGTCATGCACTCATTTGTGACAGAGAAACCAAATACTGTACCGGTTTTGATAATGAGGCAATGCATGGTGTACAGTGTTTGAAGCTAAAGAAAAGGGCACTTGGTTCAGTGTACACTAGATTATATAAACAGTGTACAGTGTAAAGTAAACTGCTGTACCCATTTAGAGGAAGCAAATGAATGTATTCATACGGACTTCTAGTGTTTACCATACAATTCATACAGTGGCCATACTAAGCAATCGAATCGTGAGATGAGTTGGAGTGGGAGATGCTCCACGTGAAGTTCGCTAAGTTTTTTTTTTTTTATTTTGTATATACCGCACTGAATTTATATTTTCTGTTGTATGTTTAATAACAGATATAAAAAATAATTACACTCAAAGATATACCTACAATGTTGGACAAAACTAAAGCACGAAAAAATAAACATACGAATAAAAAGTGAAAACACTCGTGATACTTTCATAATTTTTATTTTTTCTTAATCACAACATATTATTCTATATTTTACAGCTTTTAAATAGATTTTAAATCTTAACATATTTCTAAAAAAATAAAAATAGTTCAAAACTCATTAAAAAGTAGTTGGACAAAACTAAAGCACATTTTTGATTTCATATACAAAATAAATAAAAAAAAGTTTTAATGTTAGTTGGTGGCCTAAACATTATTTTTGATGATTGCATCACATCGACGAGGCATGGAGGCAATGATATTGTCAATTATTTGAATGGGGATGTTTTCCCAGGCAGTTAGTACTTGTTGTCAAGTAGCGAGTCAAAATTGTTACATTTTGTTCGATCAATCCTCTGATCTACAATTTCCCATAGATTCTCTGTGGGGTTGAGATTAGGGGATTGCGCTGGCCAGTTCATAACCGTAATATTACCATCATTAAGCTAATCCTTCACCAATTTAGCGGTATGTTTCGGATCCTTGTAATATTACCATCATTAAGCTAATCCTTCACCAATTTAGCGGTATGTTTCGGATCCTTGTTATGTTGGAAGATCCATATTGCAACGGCATATTCTCCTCCGTATACGGAAACATGACGTTTTGAAGGCTTTCCTAGTACATGAAATGATCCATTATACCACTTATGTTATGAACTGGCCCGATCTCTTGAGTGGAAAAACATCCCCAGACAGTAATGTTCCCCCCCACAGTGCTTCACAGTTGCCTTGGTAAATCGAGGATTGAGGCGTTCACCGTTCGGGCTTCGTACCGTACGAAATCTGTCCGATCCTTTAAAAATAAATTTCGATTCATCCATTTTTCCCCAGTCCAGTTAAGGTGCGTTTTGGAAAATTTTAGTCTTGCACGTCTATTTTTAAGGGAAATAAATGGCTCTTTTTACAGCACGACGAGCTTTCCAGCCGCTATCAACCGCTCTTTTGCCGGATCGTTGCAAGGTTTATAAGTCTAGTTCTTTTTTTTTTATTTTTTTAGAGGTAATATAAGGGTCCTTTTTGATTAACCTCATTATTCTTTTATCGCAATAGGGCGTGATTTTTCGAAATCTACCACCATTGTGCACTGTTTGAACACTACTCTGAGAACTAAATCGAGCTATTATCCGAGAAATAACCGTATGGCTTATACCACATTTATTGCCAATAAATGTAATTGATTCACCGCTTTGAAAGTCGGACATTATTTTTTCTTTTAATTTATTGGAATATTTATTCCGCACCATTTTACCAATTTATATTTAAATTGTTCATTAGTTTTGACCGTTAGCACCATCAAAGATCTGCCATTAACTTTTTTTGTTTTGCCTAGAACATGCTTGACAAAATAACAAGTGAAGGTAGTAGCATTTAAGAAGTAAGCGGTAAAATTCGATAACTGTAAACAGAAATAGGGTACATGTGCTTTAGTTTTGTCCAGCTACTTTTTATTAAGTTTTGAACTATTTTTATTTTTTAGAAATATTTTCAGATTTAAAATCAAATTAAAAGCTGTAAAATATAGAATAATATGTTGTGATTAAGAAAAAATATAAAAGTATCACGAGTGTTTTCACTTTTTATTCGTATATTTCCAATGTGATATTTTTTAGTGCTTTAGTTTTGTCCAACACTTTATGTATATGTATGTACACCTACACACATGCATACATTTATTCATGGATAACCAAAAAAGCCTAAAAAGAATCATTATTGAATAATATACATATGTACATACCTACGTCTACCATTTAAATATACATACATAACTATACTCTGTTCAATTTATATTTGCAGAACAGGCTTTGTTATATATTTGCATATACATACCTATATATATTTACTCCTCATGAATTCCTAATGACCACCCATAATTATCATATATCCTTTCTAGCCCGGTCAAAATAGACATTCAAGGTTACATTAATTCGCACAAAGCTGAAAATTGGCAAGAACACTATTACAAACAATTTGTCGAAAGTCCCCATCGATCCGGCGTGTGGAAAAAAAATTATTCAAGGTCAAATGTTGCAAAAATCGTTTTTTTGGATTTTTCAGCTAAACGGCAAGTTTTATCATAAAATAGCTGAGACACCATGCAATTATCTATAGAATTTGTCTTAACACTTTTTCTCCTAAGAATCACCATTTTGGAGATATAGCAATGCAAAAAGTTGAAAAAGTTGTGTTCTTCATAATATGCACATGCACACGTTTCTGAGCCACCCGTGAGGTAGTGCACTTGGCGCGTTGTTTTTAAGGTGGCTTCCCCGGTAGGCCTATTCAACGATCTATTGTGGTCCTGTTGGGTTGAAAATTTTGCATCTAATTGAAAAATACTCGTACTACTATTGGAAATGACGAAAGCGATGCAAGTAATAAGTAATTTAGGAAAATTATTCGTCTGATTGATAATCATCTAATGGAACTTTATCCATACTGTCTTCTTCTTCTTCTTCCTGCTGGGTACAAGTAAATTGTTCAAAGAGTGATGCATCAGATGTCTCCTCGCATATATCGTAATTATCCTCTTCTACTGGCGATTCAACATTGGAGCACGATTGGCCTCGACAGCTTGTACATGCTAATGAACAAAATAAACCAACTGTTTTGCAGCCGCATTTAGCATTACACCCTGTTTTGCAATTGCAAAAAATTGTGTTGAGGAGTTTTTCCGGTGCAGGTGGGAGTAAAGTCTGAACTGGTTCCAATGTGTTGTCAATTAACTTCCAACTCCAGTCTTCTGGGTCCAGTTTATTACCAAGCCACACTCAAACTTGATAATATACCCGAAATAGATGTTGATGAGCAGAAGCAGAGGTTGGAGGAAGACAAGCTAATTGTACTCGTTTTTTATTATTTTTTTTACAAAAGATAAGTACGGAAACTTATCTAAGCACGAAATTACATTACAAATTTGACGCCAATATTGCAGTGCTTTTTTCATTTCAAACCCTTCATTCAATTCATAGCTACAGAATAACCAGCACTATTTTAAACAAAAAACAATTCCGACATTCACTGTCTCAAACGTTTCATTGTTATTGTGATTTTTGAAATCCTGTGGTATCAAAACGGACCAAATATTGGTCTAAGTCTGTTGGCTTTTTCGGTCAGCAGCCACCTTAACATAACTACTTGTTCTTACTATGAAGAAACGCTTGGGACTATAGTTCATCCAACAAAAATATGCAGTACACGTCTTATGGGAGAGCTTTTTCAAAATCAGTAGCGTTCTATATTTTTGCACCATATTAAATTGAAAGAACCCCTCCATAAAAAAGTGTTTGTGCGCCCATAAATTTTCGATTGCATCTGACGCAGGCCCGACGTCCTATTGACTGCACGTCTGAGTGTGCACTGAATTACTGTGGTCTATGGCTGTTGGTGCTATTCAATTTCAACCCCCATTAAATATTGATGTGCGTTCAGAGTTACCCTTGTTCATTTCGTAACTTGTTCAGTTTTTTTCCTTGGGTTTGTGTTGAGGTGCTTTTGATTTTAGATTTTATGCAATTCACTGTAGCCAGAATGCGAGGCAAACGTCCTATCTTGCCCACACTGCATATTTTTATTGGACAGAGTATAATACTATTTTGTTTTTGTTTGTGCACGGACAATTGAACAGCAGACAGATGCTGCTCAAGACCGTACGGTCACATAAAATGAGAGACTGGGTTTTCTTTCGAGTTTATATTCTTAAGCCAAATATACATTGTTCAAGCAAGCACGTGCAAGTGTATTCGTAAATTTGGGTTAATGTTTCATATCCACACATCAAGCATGAGCCTTCAATCTTTTATTTTTACATGGACGGTGTGGTGAGGGGACGTTGCGCTTTGTGAGTTTTTTCCGGCAAAATTGTGATTTTACGAATTTCCTTGAGATTTTTTCAATTTTATCTGTGTAGGTAATTTGTTTTATTTTGTCTGTCCATTTCATCATAAAATTTTTGTTTACTGTTTTAATATTTAAATCAGTGCTTATGTTGTACTGTGCTCTCATCTCTTCAACGTACTATACCCAAATGAACTAATAAATGCATGATCAATCTTGCATACAGTTAATCACAAAAGTAAATATACACTCGTCGCTTCAATATATTCCCAATGAAATTCAATATTAATTCAAGAAAGAAAAGAACAAAATGATTTTTTTTAAAAAGCTTAAGTCTATTCAAAAAAGAAACAAAAAAAAAATTTATAAAAAAAAACAAACTTAAATAAAAATTCAAATTTAACTTAAAATACTAAAAAATTCATATAACAAAAGTAAGTATACAGTAATAAAAAATTCACTATTTTAAAAAATTTATGAATTTTAGTATTTTGTGGCGTATCCTTTTGCTTTCAAAACAGCTTTCATTCTCGAGGACATTGAGTTGACCAAATTTTGAGTTGTATTTGGGCTGATTTTGGACCACTCTTCCTGAAGGACACGTTTTAGATCATCTTTTGTTTTTATATCATGTGTCCTAATTTTCCGCTCAAGATGCTCCCACAGATGCTCTATTACGTTCATATCAGGCGATTGGGGTGGAGTTTTTAGCTGGTTTTTAACGTTATACAACAACCATTCCCTAACGACATGAGAAGTATGCTTAGGGTCATTATCTTGCTGAAAGAAAAATGACCCATCCAAGCCCAATTTTGCCGAGCTCTCATGCAAATTGTTTTTCAGAATGTTGAGGTATCCGTACTTATCCATAATAGAGTCGATAAAAACTAAATTGCCAACCCCAGATGCCGCCATACACCCCCAAACCATTACAGAACCACCGCCGTGCTTCACAGTTCCCTTCATATTTTTTGGATCAAGCTCTGTATTTGCTTTTCTCCAAACCTTATCACGCCCGTCTGATCCGTGGATGTTGAATTTGCTTTCATCCGAAAAAATGACACTATTCCAGAAAGCCTGATCATCCTTTTCATGGTCTTTTGCGAATCGTATACGCTTTTGGCGGTTGACCTTGTTAACGAATGGTTTTTTTCGAATGTTTCGACCGTGATAACCAGCATCATACAGTACACGACGTATGGTTTGGGGATTACATGACTTACCTGTCTCACGTGTTATCTCCGATTGAACTTTTGGAGCACTAATCTTGGGATTTTTTTTTACCTTTCGAACAATGAGTCGCTTTTCTAGCTCCGTTAGTTTGCAAGGACGCCCAGATCGTGGATTGTTTTCCGTGTTTCCTTGAGTTCTATATTTTTCTATGATTTTTTGAATAGTTGCTGGGCTCTTGTAAACAATTTTCGCAATATCGCGGAAAGATTTTTTTTCTTGGTAATATTTTATTACCAAATCTTTTATTTCCTTCGAAAGTTCTTTTCCTCGTGGTGGCATTTGTTTTAAATTTAAACAAATATCTAATTAAATAAATATATTAGTGAAAGTAAAGTAAATAATATTCACGTTAAATACCCCAAAATATAATAAATCTAAATTTACAAAAGTTGGGTCACGTACAACCGCTCACAGAATGATCTTTCTCAAAATGAAAACACGTGTATACTTACTTTTGTGATGCGAATTTTCGTGGTGTTGTGAAATTTGCGATCGTTTTGGCAAGAGACATGCAAATTTACAGTAATTTTTCTTCTTGAGTGACTGCTCAGATTGTAAACAACAAAGGGTATATCTTACTAGCAATATTTAACGAGTATTATCTTTTTTTAATTAATAATAGATTCGACGGGAGGCTGTATACTTACTTTTGTGATTAACTGTATATACTACTTCAATGTAGGACGCTAGATTGAAAGAATATCAAAAGATTTTCATTTTGCTTCAATCCTACATCCAATCTATACGTGTGATTTTTTCAACAATACACTTGCGCGTGCTTGTCATGTATTTAAACAGTATAAATCTGTCTTTAGAATTGTATAATATGTAAGTATATGCCACGAAAACTAATATTTTTACTTGTATTACCGTTCTGTAATGTATACAACGGTAATTGACATACATATTTATGAAGAACACAACTTTTTCAACTTTTTGCATCGCTGTATCACCAAAATGGTGATTCTTAGGAGAAAAAGTGTTAAGACAAATTCTATAGATAATTCCATGATAAATAATTTTTGTCTCACCTATTTTATGATAAAACTTTCCGTTAAGCTGAAAAATCCAAAAAAACGATTTTTGCAACATTTGACCTTGAATAATTTTTTTTCCACACGTCGGATCGATGGGGACTTTCGGCAAATTGTTTGTAATAGTGTTCTCAACATTCATGCCAATTTTCAGCTTTGTGCGAGTTAATGTAACCTTACCCCTGTTTTTGAAGCTAATTTGACTGGGCTATTCTTTGAAGAAGCAACTTAATATTTTACTTCCACATCCCACCCGTTTGCATTTAATGCCATTCACACTAACCATGACCACCTATTTGGTGACCATATTTAATTTCTTCGCACAAGCAAATTTTTATTTATTTTTCAAATATATCATCATCCATCCAAGATTTATAAGGGCATCGTGCACACAAGATTTAATTCAATAAATTAATAGCACCTTCTCTACCCACGCTCGTTATTGTTGTCTTGCACATACAATACCCATTGTCGCAAATCGCGACCAAAATGCTTTACCCTTTTCCAATGTACATACATATTAAGAGTATTCATGAAACGAGATAATTTTCCGCTTTGTAGAAAGATATAACTTTCCGCAACATGTTTTCATGAACACCCCCTAATAGGGCCCATACACTACTCATGCGGTCATGCCTGCATGCGCAATACAGTGATTGCGCATGCGAACTGAACATGTATGGTCTTGATTGTGTGGTTATGCATGCGGCATGAGTGATTTCTAAAATTTTTATTTTTCCATGTTTGCGCATGCATGATTGTGTGGTGTGTGTTAAAAATTCAAAATTGCCCAGTCAAGCGATAAATTTCAGTCAATTTAATAATTTTCTTTTTTACTTGCGATATAGGTACTCGTACTATAGGGCAAGTTCTGCATTTGAAAAAAAAATCGAACCCGAGATTTTGATCAAAGTTGACATTACGATGATAGCGAAGACGAAAAAGTGGGTCCGGAAATTCCGTCTGTCTGTCTGTATGTCTGTACCTCGAACTACAGCCTAAACTATAGCTTGAACCAATTCAGTTGGCCAACGGTCGGTTGCGCAGAGAGACAGTTTAAGAGAACATAAATGGTGCGCAAATATTTAATGAGTAAAGATTTTTCTTTAAATCTTACAGTGCCTAACTCAACTTTGCTTTGACAAATAGTTAAGGGATTATTGTTTATTTCTATGTTTTATGATTTGTGACTTAGGAAGAGAAAGTTTCCGGGGGCGTTATGTTTATATTTATTTTATGGTGTTAGTGTTTATTTGATATATGTATTTATTATTTTTTGACCTGTGGGGTTTTGGGATTAATTGTAGATTAGTGTTAATTAGTTAGATTAGTGTTTACGAGTTTGAATAATTTTTACCTACGAGTTTTTAAGAATTTATTTACCTTAAAATAGTTATTATAAATTTGTACTTCAGAAATAAATATAAAACATAATAATAATAATAAATAAAAATAATAAAATAAATAAATTAATAATAAATATAAATAATAAAATAAAAAAAATATAAATAACAATAATATAATTTAAATAATAAATGTTCATTTACATATACTTAGTTTTAAGAACTAATGTCGCTTTCATAGTCGCTTGAAGAATCGTCACCTGGATTAATTATAATTGAATCCGAAATTGTGTCCCACGTCAGGTCGTGAGAAAAGTATTCCTCCTCAGTTCTTATGGCTTTTTCACACACTTTTCGCCAGTCTTCAGCCGTTATTTTTGAAAATTCTTCCTCTGCTAATTTTTGAACATCCAATAAATTGAATGTTGTGTTTCGTGAACCTACTCTTGCCTTGACAGTTGCCCAAATATTTTCAATGGGATTGAGATCTGGATGATAGGGTGGTAAACGTAGAACCTCATGTCCCATGCCGTGAATAATATCGTCAATCTTATACTTTGGGTTGTTAGTAGCTCGGTGTCCTTTTATTAGCTCATACAGTTCAAGTTTCAACAATATTCCGCATTATTGTTTTCGGTTAGCCATTGTATCATCTCGGATTTATTGCTAGCAGAAGTAATTTTTGGTTTTCTTCTTATTAATTGTGGTACGAAGCGTTGTCCATTACAATAACTGAAGGTTCCTCCAAGTTATTCAAAACTTGTTCTTAGATCCATTTGCAGAAATTTTCGGAGTTCATGTCGTCGTGAGAGTCTCCCGTTTTCGTTCCAGATTTGAATAAAAGTAAGGAGTTTTTCACGAAACCTTTTTCACCGGCTGCATGCGCCATTATCAGCCTCTTTCCCTTTGAAATTGGCGTCTTCAACCCACTGCTACTGTCATCAGTCCAAGCCCGTGGCCTTGTATGTGAGCTATGAATATAGCTTTCGTCCAAATAAATGATATCATATCCTTTTGTTCTGTATTCCCGGATTTTTCTCAGATACTTCACTCGAATGAGTTTAATATCATTTCTTTCACAGAGAAGTTTCCGGTTGTTTTGAGTTTTTTTGTAGCTAAGTCCGTTTCTTCTTAGAATCCTGTTGAGGGACGTAATACTTAAGTTAAACTCCAGATCTTCCTGTACTCGTTGTCTCAACATTTTTAAGGATATCATCATTTTTTCCCCGTGGTGGAAGTTGTGCATTATACGCCGAATAGCTGCGATGTCAAATTCGTCTAGTCCAGTTTTCCACTTCGTATGCTGCACTTTTTTATTTAGTAACTGCACAACTCCTGTCTCTTCGTATTCCTAAATAATCCTTCTGATTGAACGTTCAGAAATGGATCCGTTAAAATTTCTTGTAAATGTATTTCGATGTATACCTAACTCTTGGTTGTTTTTTTTAAACTGAATTGCAAACCAAAGCAAATATCATTTAAATACTTTAATTCCCTCTGATGCAAAAAATCATTCTTAAAAACTCGTAGGTAACTCGTAAACACTAATCTAACTAATTAACACTAATCTACAATTAATCCCAACCCCACAGGTCAAAAAATGAAAAAAATATATCAAATATACACTAACGCCATAAAATAGATATAAACACAATGCCCCCGGAACCATTCTGTTGCTAAGCCACAAATCATAAAACATAGAAATAAACAATAATCCCTATACTTTTTGTCATTAATCCTATGACGCAGCTTGGAGGTAGTTTTTTATGTCTTACCCAAATGCATTTTGCAATAGATTTATTTTTTTATTATAGGTGCACACAAAAATTATTAATTTTATCTTTTCGAAGTAAAGTTTACACCTAAAAATATTTTCTTTTTATCTCACCAGAGATGAAATAGTTTTTTAGACATCAAGCTATGAAAGAAAAATAAACCATGATCATATCTTATTCAAAGAAAGTCCATCGCTGAATAATTTCTATTTTACTGTGAGCGAAGCTATAAACAAAACTCACCCTCCTTAGTGCTTGCTCCAGTATGATCGTATGATCTTTGTTTTCTTTTTTGCAGTAATTTTCCTGTCTCTTTCAGAATTAAAGAGTAGAGCAGAGAAATTTAAAGAGACCTGCGCAGTAGGTTGGCCAACTGAATTGGTTCAAGCTATACTACAGGTATTTTCTTCAAACTCGGTACTTTTCGGTGATTCCCTAGAGGGGAAATTGAAATTTTTATTTTAGCTCTAAAACAAACGGTACCCCCCATACACCCGTAATGCATAATCTTATTTATCTCGAAAACGGCTCTAATGATTTGATAAAAAAAATTTGGTGTGATATTATGGACATGAACTACTTTTTTGTAAAAAAAAATTTGGGGCAAAATGTTATTAATGGTATCTGTCATAGAACCGTTTTTTGATTTTCGAATTTCTCATTAACTGCCTTAACGATCTTAACCCAACATTTTTGCCAGAAGCCCCTTAAATTTAAAATAATATAGTGTGTAAAAATATTCGAAACATTTTTTTTTTTTGTTTTTTGAAAAAAAAATCCAATTTATTTTTTGAAAAATCAATATCTTGAAAACGTGTGAACGATTATTTTTTGAAATTATTTCCTAAAATCTTAAAATTGGCATCCTAAATTTTGTTCTAGAAAAATTTTAAAGAAACTAACTTTAATAAAACGATTTTTGAACTTTATTTGCACTTTATTTGCACAAATTCATACTTTTCTGGAAATCAGACCGCAATTCCATGCATTTGAACATTTTTATCTCATTAAATCCATGTATGTTTTATATTTATAAAATATATTTTAAATTCCAAAGTACTTTTATATAAGAGCAAGTTCGTGCGACCCAGTCGTGTTTTTTATTTTTTTTTTATTGCCAAAGCAATAAAAATTATTGCACCAGCGGAGTTAGACATAACTTTTCTACTAGCGATAAACACACGAATGAATATTTTGCGGTTTGCATGAATAGTGTATTGGCGAAGACATATAGTGCATGCTTGTGATTGTGCATGCAGGCATGAGTAGTGTATGGGCCCTATAAAAAATACTTGCGTAAATGTGGGAAATATTTTGTGAAATGTCAAATTAAAAGTCA
The DNA here is from genome assembly GCA_963931855.1 of Philhelius festivus. Lineage (NCBI taxonomy): Eukaryota > Metazoa > Arthropoda > Insecta > Diptera > Syrphidae > Philhelius > Philhelius festivus. Next base: position 115,248,081 of record OZ007555.1, read on the forward strand.
AAATCCATGTCTTTAGTTTATCAGGTTTATTTCTTCAAATTCTTGAGATAATTTTATCAGATTTGCAGAAAGTTTTTTCCATACAAATTGTGACAGCTCGTTTTTTCAGAGATACAATTATCTGGTTTCCGCGGTTTATCTGGGTTTGCCGCGCTTACATGAATACCCTTATTATAATTAAGTATAAGTATTTAATCAAGATGAGTTTTCCTTAGAAATATTTTAAGATAGAATGAGAAGTTTAAATTTGGACGTTAAATAAAAAGGTTGCTCCAAGCTGGAGTAATAAAAAACAGTTTCTTTTTCTTATTGAATATTTAATAATTTAAAAATTACATCCCACCATGACCTACTCGTATCTGCTGCCCGGGTAAAAGGAGGGAGACTGATCGCTAATTATTAGCAACCAACCGTTATTGACTTTGTTTTATAAAAAAAAATAAACTCTTTGAATCAGAGTTTCCATATGCATCTTCTAGGATTTAAGTTTTTTTTCGAGCTTTTGATAGCAAATATTTCTACTTTAGAGAAAAAGGTGTTGACGCTTGGTGTTTTTATATTAATAAATAGTTGGTAACTCCATCAATATTTTTGTTAGATTTGCTACAATTTTTAATGATCACTACGGAAACCCTGTTAGAGCTTTAAATTAAAAAGATCCATAATGGTCAGACTTAAAGGCAAACATTCTATCTTCCCTGTGCTGAAATTTTAATTGAAATGAGTATAGCAACGTTATATTTTGGTTACATATATGTACATATATCAAAATTTAACAACGTTGCTTCTTGGTGCTTCCCATAAAGCACAGAAAAACCAGCATTGGCATTATTTAGATTAACTTTATGTACTCGCTTATGTAAGGCTGTAAATGTACAAAATGACTAATACTTTGCTTACCCCAAAACTAAATACGAGATTTGGTCTGAAAACTTTTAACACTTCAAATTGATGGAAAAAGATTTCATTTCAATTTAAACCATTTTTTCTAAAAGTTCCCCTACCTCCTAAACGGAGGTTTTCTCAAAAACCAGAAGACATAGAACCATGCGGTTTTTTGTGTTCGATTAAGAACTGATAGATACATGAAACACATGTAAGCTAATTTATAATTTCATTTCACAATTTTGAAAACAATCGGTCTAAACTTTTTTGTTCACGTTATTTTATCAAAATTTGGACTTTAAATGCAAATTTCTCAAAAACTATTGATATGAGTAATTTAATTTAAATGCAGAATTATAGAACAATCTTCTGGCTTTCAAACGCAGTATAGCACTTTATTGTAGGTGTTGCCGTTGTTTTTTAATATTTTTTTTTTCAATTTAAACCAATTTTTCTAAAAGTGCCCCTACCTCCTAAACGGGGGGAGATAGACCCCCCCCCTCCCATAGTAAAAAGTGCTTATTTTTAACCCCTCTACAAAAATCCGTCATCAAATCTTGGCGGCCAAGTTATCGTACTCGTGCCATGAAATCCAACTACATTGATTTGAAATTTCAACATTTTGCAGCTGAAATCTCAGTTTTCGGTTTTGTGGGAACATAGGATAAACTAATGAATTTTTTAATAATATATGCACATTTTTGTTATAGGCGATACTTGCGTTGATAAAACGAATAATCTTAGCGGAACTTGTAAACTTATTTTCACCTGTCCTCACGTAATTCGGCGGAAAATCAGCGGTGGAACCTACTCTAACTGCGGATTAAATAAAGATCGGCAAGAAATTGTATGCTGTGCGGAGAAAAAGATTACATCAGTTGAAAACGAAGACTCCGTCTCCTTAACTAAAAAATATGTGCAAAGTGAGTTTTGTTTTTTATTAAAATATTTTTTCTTAAGACATAACAAATAAAATGCAGGAATGTATCGAACGAACTCGCTGTTTTACGCCATCAGTACTGCTTAATGCAAGAATTTTAAAATTGAATGGCGCAAAATTTTAGTTTAATTAGTACGATGTTAAAGCTTTTTTAGTATGAAAAATAGCATCATACTTTCTCTACCTTTTTATTAAAGTTAAAATCATCGAATTTGTTTAGTATTGTGCTATTTAAAAATGCCACAAAGGTCTGTTTACTAAGTTTTTTGCAAGGACTGTCATTATTGTTTTAGGTGTGTTCAGAAGTAATTTATTAAAAAAAATTGCTTTAGTAAGATACTAGTTAGAAAATATTTAAAATTAAGAATGCTTTAGTAAACTACTTTAAAGTTAGCAAATTGTTGAGTTTCATACTAATACCTTAATAATAGGCTGTTTAAAATTTTGCGCCAATACAATTAGAGAAAATTGTTTACAAGTATACAATTAATTTTTTTAACTTTTTTATATAGAAGATATAAGCATGTGATTTATTGCAAATATGAATTTATGCTAGAACAAAAATTATAAGTGCGGCTTCATAAAAAATAAGTTTTTATATACAAAATTTTTAAAACATTTATTTATTTTTATTTCGTCCCGGGGCACTATGGGACCAAATGATGAAATCCATCTCAAAAATGGTTTTGGTGAATTTCGTAATTTGAAAAATCTAATGATGGGATTATATACTAGAAATAGGGTTCTTCCTAACACAGTAAATTTTTTGTATCTTACTTTTGTTCTAGGTACCTAAAATTACCGTCAAAAATGACATTTCGATATTTTTATTTTTTAGAATTATTGGAAGTGAGAGTTTGAAGTCAATTATTTCGTATTTTTCTGGACAGAATGTATAAGTATTATACCTTTTTGAAAAGCCCAAGCCCTCTTCTTTACAAAACAGTTATATTTTTTTAATTAAGTTCACCAGTAAATTAATAAAAAAAAATGAGTAAGGTGCAGTATATTTTTCATTTTTTTGTTTTCAATTGAAGTTTTCTCTGTTAGCTCCGGCTGCCTCCGTTTAGTTAATGGCTGTTTAGTATTCTAAAAATATTCTAAATTTGGAAGAAAAAATAAAAACTTTCACATTTTCATGCATTTTTGTTTAAGAAGAAAAAACGTATGATGAGGAAGAAAAATAAGTTTTTAGAATAAAAATTCGTATTCTTATAACTTTATTGTTAAGTGATGAAAAAAATTTAAATTTGGCGAAAATGTGGAACCTTTATTGATGCACATAAATGTGTACTCCAAAAAGTTTTAGACCATTATTTTTTTGTCAAAAGTTAAAAAATATAACTGTTAAAACATGTGCAACACATTTTCATAAACATTATATAAGTGACTATGTTTCCACAAAATTTATAAGTTCTTATCATTTATTTCCAATATTAATAAAAATTCTAAATTTTATTTTTAGAATAAAATATTTTTTGTTTTCCAATTTTAAACTTCCCTACTCATATTTATATTAAAAAAAATCATAATTAAATAAAAATAAATGCCAAGCATTTGAGGGTGGGAGGGGTGTGTGGTTTATGGTTGCATATAATACAAATGTAGGTACATAGTTATAAATAACCCAAGCATTGTCTGACGAGGCTTAAGAACTTTTAGACATTAATTAATATACCTAGTAATAAGGTGTACTTTTGAATTACTTTTTTTTTTGTCTTAAGGGCGAAAAACTTTCATATATCAAAAAGGGGTGTGGCAGTACACGGATTTTACTAAAAATAAATAACACTTTTCATAAACTCACTTCTTCATATAAAACTTAATTTAAAAAATGCCTGCTCTTAATGAACTTTAAGCTGAAAATAAAAAAAGGGGAGTGAAAGTAGGCGGGAAAGTGGGCAGAAAAAATATACATACGATGTCTTAAGTTTAAAAAACCTCAAAAACAAATTTTCGGCTTCCTGTTCACTAAAAATAAGAAAATAACAAAAATCTGAAAAACATGGGCGTGGTAGTGGGCGGATTTTACAAAAAACTACTAAAGAAAACAAATTTCATCCAAATTGTTGCAATAATTCTTGCTCCAACAAATTTTTCCCATATAAAAGAAACAAAATCTACAAATTTGTTATTTTATTTTATTAAAAAAAAATAAAATAATTTATTTCTATCTGAAACGTTTTAATATTTTAAATTCTTGGTTATACAAGTATAAGTGTGCAAAATTTCAAAAAAAAATATTGAGAAACGAAAAAGTTATGGATTTTTGAGATGGTTTGCACCATTTGGTCCCACAGTGCGGCGGCGTACTGCCAAACTGTATATCAGTACAGAGCTCCGACGCTCTATAATAGACTACAGAATGCTCATTCAAATTAAGAGCATACTATATACTGTGTCAGATCAAAAGCAGATTGTTCTGTGTTGGGATACATTTTGCTCAGGAAACTAAGAGCAAAGTACCTGTGATTACAGAGCCATCGTTCACGTTGGTGTGGTTATTGTGTGTGGTGTGTGGTGCCGTGACATAAGGCCAAGTGACAAAAGGCCAAATTTGTTTGTGACTTAAGGCCAAACATAAAATGCTTTGTCTTGAGCAACAGTACCTTGTGTGGCCCGCTTCGCGGGTTTTCAGGATTTTAACTCCCTTTTCGGGGCTCACACCCGCTCACGCAACTGCGTTGCTCCGCTTAGGGTATGTTCAGTCGCCAGGCAGGAGCCTGTAGCAACAGTTTTCCTGAGCAGCAGTACATAACTGTTAGTTGTTTACTCCAATTAATGTAAAATACAAACCTGTTGCTACAGGCGCCTGTCTGGCGACTGAACATACCCTAAGCGGATCAACAGAGTTGCGTGAGCGGGTGTGAGCCCCGAAAAGGGAGTTAAAATCCTGAAAACCCGCGAAGCGGCCCACCCAAGATACTGTTGTTCAAGACAAAACATTTTATGTTTGGATTTAAATCACAAACAAATTTGGCCTTTTGTCACTTGGCCTTATGTCACGGCACCACACACCACACACAATAACCACACCAACGTGAACGATAGCTCTGTAATCACAGGTACTTTGCTCGATCTGAAATAATATATACGAGTAGTTTGCTTCAGCTTTTTTAATATTTTACAAGCAAACTGCGTGTGACCACAGAGCGCTCTGTGGTAGCATAGCTCTACAATACTTTCAAATTAGGTGAGCAGAAAATGACTGAGCACAGACTAAGGAGATCTGTGCTGATATACAGTTTGGCAATACGCGTCCGCGGCGCGGCGATCTCTTTTGTGGACTAAAGGCCAAAAAAGCTATTTTGAATCAAAAATTCAACAAGTCCAATAACAATGCTAAGTCTTCTACTTGGCTGAATTATTTCAGTACATAGTACATAGAGTTTGTATTATAAGAACCTTTATATATTTATGACATCATTAAAAATATTTTTTGTTTTATATTATACGCGCACTCAAGGGGTTATGAATACCTTTATAATGTTAAACACAGTGCTAGCAATTAGGAAAGTAGGATAGGATGAGAAAGGAGATACCGATGGACATTGATTTTGAATGTCTGCATATTGCAATGAGCGGGAAATACTGAGCCGGGTAAATCATTCCACATTCGTGTAGTGCGGCTAAAAAAAGAATATCTGCATTTGATAGTACGTCCGAAATTAGGCTCAAGGGTAAACTGATGAGCATTCCTAGAAGTACGAGTATTACGGTTGAATTGTTTGAGGGAAGGAATGCAACTGGCTATTGCACTAGAACACTGTTTATGAAAATACCGATAAAGTAATGATAGACATGAGACATTGCAGCGGCGATGCTCGAGAGATTCAAATGTTTGAGTTCTCTTTTGAATTTTGTCCAAGAGATTCAAGTAAGTTCTTGGAGCACCTGCCAAGATATAGGAATCGTACTCGAGCTTTGGACGAATATTGGCTTTATAGATTACAGCCAGATCAGAAGGGGTAAGGAACTTCGAGGCATGAAATTCTACAAGGTTTTTGATTCCCCACAATGCTGTCAAGATCAGAATTCAATGAGCTTTTCTCAATTCCACATCCGAAGGACAAGGATGTGAATCTAAACGAATATGAAAAGCTGAGGTTACTGTCGTCAGCGAAACGATTAAGCGGATTAGAAGTTTCAGATAAAATATCATTTATGAATGTAAGGAAGAGTGTTGGAGGCAAAACGGAGCCCTGGGGCACACCAGCATTTATTTTGTAGATATCAGATTTGAAACCGTCCAAAACTACATGTACCTAGTGAACGGTCCGAAAGGTAATTTCTAATCCAACGAAGAAGAGATTCATCAATACCAAATGCACATATTATCGATAAGAGAGCTTAATGCCAAACTCTATCAAATGCCTTTGAAATATCAAGCGCAATAATCTTACTTTCTCCAAAACGATGTAAAGATTTGTTCCACTCTTCGATGAGATATACCATCAGATCATCAGTGGACCTATTGTTACGAAAGTCATACTGCTGGTCATTGAGAAGCTTCCGTTCTTCAAGATATTTCTTGAGCTGATAATTTATCAGGGTTTCCATGACCTTGGAAAGAAGGAAAGTAAGTGCAACTGGACGATATTTAGAGGGGGAGGAGAATTCGCCTTTTTTAGGAACAGGACAAATGCTGTTTTCCATCCACTCCGGAAGAAACTTGTAGAGTAGGACAGATGGAAGAGCTTACGCAGTGGTCTTACCAGGTTTGAAGAACACCTTTTCAGAATCCGGGCCAGCGGATTTGTGAATGTCAAGATCTTTTAGAACTCTTGCAACTGCACGAGTGCGAAAGAAGATTCGTCCCATAAGACTGTTAACGCTCTTAAGTACGGGGGAGTCATGTCACTCTCTGGTAGCGTCGAATTAACAGCAAACTGTGCTGCAAGCAAGTTAGCTTTATCATTGAATACGAGTGTTGGAACTGAGGATTTCGTACTGTTTCGTACGTTTTTTACAGATGACCAAACATTTTTACTACCTTTGGACATTGTAGTATTTTTTGCCATAATTTTTGAAGGTACTATTCTTGGGCACCAAAAAACTTCACAATTGCAATTTACTAGTGTTATGCCTTAATTGCAGATTGCACTGATCCGCCCCTGTATACCGAAAAACAATATCCGCAATATATCCACACTGTATGGTGTTTACCACACAATGTATGCAGTGTCTATACTTAAACAACTGTGAGTGGTGTTGGAAACGGAGAGGGAGGGAGGCACAGATGAAACTCGTTGTGTTGTTTTTTTTTTTTTTGAGAAGAGAGAACTGTATGCTTTTTTTTGTAATTTTGTTGTTGTTTGATTATTAATTATACACACGCGGCGCGGTATTTTTATTTAAGGAGTATTTTATTTTTTTGCAATATATTTTATTTTTGATCTATTTTATTGTTTTGATTTAGTTGGATGGGATTTTTTAGGGCAAAGAGAAAAAGCAACGAAAAGCCAAATGGACTACACTCCCACGCGTGCGCTCACGATGAGATGCAGATCGGTAACTCAACTATATACATATACTACACTCTTCTCCCTTTAATCTTAATGTAATTAATACACGTTACATTATTTTTAAATAAATCTAGTTGAATTCATACTTAAAAATATTTCAAATACCTTCTTCCGAATTTGTAAAAAAACGTAAGTAGTACGTATAAGGATACTTGAGGCTGGGAACTTTTTTTGCGATTTTTTTCATGGTCTCATGGTTTTTAGTGGCTTTTTGAGTTTTAATGCCTTTTTAAACGTTTTGTTTTTCTTTGTCGGCATGAGCGGCGCACAATTCGGTTCAGTTTGTCTTTTTTTTGTATGACCCTTTTTATAGTGGTTTTTGTTGGCTGTGTTTTTATTGCTTTTTAACACCCATATTAATAAAAAACGCTTATTCCTTCTATAATCCACTGTCTTACTAAACCATAGAATAGGAGTTTAGTCCTGGCTTAAATATTTATATTAATAAAAACAAAATGTTCCCGGAATAGTAAAATGACGTTTACCAAAAATCCTTTTAAGAAAATCTTCTACACAAGTAAGCAATCTCTTTTTTTATATTCTGTGGCTACCTAAATTGATTGTCAATCGCTTGTGTCTGACTGTGGACATTTCTATTTCTTATTCCTTCGCTAAACCACCTACTTCGGTAGTTTAACTTAATCATAATTAGTAAACGTCACTTAACAGAAAATTTGTTTTATTAATGAAATTTCGCACTTAGTCCAGGACTTAACGATAAACCTCCACTAAACCATCTTTATTAATATGGGTGTAAATGTTTGGTTTTTCTGTTGGAAAAAAAAAGTTTTTTGACATTATCATTGAGGATCGGTATTGGAAAATATCAGTGCATTTTTTAAAATGTACTGTTGCCCGTTGATGTTTTTCAAGTATCGTTGCAGATAGGCATACAAAATATACATCTGTTTGTCATCAGATATACGGACTTCTTACATGAGGACATTGACCTATGTTAAATGTTAAAAAAAGAGCCAAGTTCTTCTATACAAAAACCTTTGTGTAACAAGTCAGCCGTGAAAAGTACTGAGATCTAAAAGTACGCCAAGTTCTTCATGAAGGTTTAATACCGAATATTTAAAGTAGAATAATATTGAAACAGCTACAATGTAATAGAGAAATTTTATTATTTAATGATTACTGACTAAAATTTGATGGGCTTACTTACTGGTAACGTTTTCAAAACCTTTTGAATTGGGCATACAAAAAAACTTGCCAAGTAAGCCCATCAAATTTTAGTCAGTAATCATTAAATAATAAAATTTCTCTATTATATTGTAGCTTTTTTTAACATTTATGTTTTTGGTCTGATCTCACTCCTTTTTGCAAAGATTTTAATATTTTGCCATGTCAAAATCTCGAAAGATACGGAAAGATAGAAGGGTGGACTCTACCTATACTAAAATCAACTTAGTTTATAGCTTCCTATTTCTTTTGGTATATTTCCTTTTTGTTATTGGTTGTTTGATTTGCGCTTCAATTATTTTTTCTTATCCTGGCAAGATACCTATTTACCTAACACTAACATACCTAGCTTAATTACAGCAATCGGAAGTGCTCCATATAAATTAAATATTTTCTCAGAAAGTGGGCGGATACCACGCCGCCTGAATGAAAAACCTCAATTTTTATTTTTGGTCCTTTATATGCAATTTGAGCCCTACCGTTCTACCAAATTTCATTGCTCTACTGCAATCGGAAAAGTGCCATATATAATTAACATTAGTTCTGAGGAAGTGGGCGGATAGCACGCCCCTGAATGGAAAACCGCAAATTTTATATTTTTTTCTTTGAATGCAATATAAGCCCTACCGGTTCACCGAATTTCATCGTTTTACAGCAATCGGAAGTGCTCCATTCAACCAACACCAATTCGGAGAAAGTGGGCGGATACCACGCCCCTGAATGGAAAATTTCAAATTTTCGATTTTTTTCCTCTGCTTGCATGACAAGATCTACCGTTTTGCAAAATTACAAGATTCTACGATGTCGGGAAGTGCTCCATAATTTTGATGATCTGTCAGTCAGTCAGTCAGTTACGGTTTTTGTGATTTTTGAGGCCTTCTATCTCAGGAACCGCTTATGCTAGAAAATTGAAATTTGGTGAGGCGCCTGTGCCTGACTAGCTTAGCATATATTCATAGTTTTTTTAAGTTTCTGACTTCATTGGTACTGAAGATAGGAAGGGGTCAAAAATCGCCTGAGTTTGTTCATGTTAAAAGGGTGTAGTGCCAGAACTTGGCTGGGCACTACCGTGCCCTTTGATGTGGTGCAGTTTGAGAAGTACTTGATATTCATGATGAAAGAAAGAGATCTTTTGTGGTGTTCTAATTGTTTTTTGTATATTGAGGATCGGTATTAGGTAATGTATGTCAAGTGAATTTTACACCCCGACTCCACAAGATATCTGTCTCTCCAACTCAATGTCTGATATCTCTATCTCTACATTTTCTTATTGCTTCGCTGGGCAAATTATGTCATGATTTTTCATTTCTATTCCTACTGCACGGGATGTGTTTTGTGCGGACAACAGAAATTAGCAAAACGTAAAACTAACAAAAATTATATATATTTGCAAAGAAAAGAATGCGCATCTACCTAAAGTATAAATAAATAACACCAAACATAACTTAACGCACGAACAAATGAATAACATGACACATTAATGTATTTACTTACAAGATAAAAAAAAAATATTTGCCGACGGAGTACTTGACAAGAACCAACCAAATGAGAAGACACGAAATAATGAGACAAAAGTACGAAGAAAAACCATCTGTCAAATTTCATATCAGACATCTATATCAAGACAAAACCGCTGACATAGATCGCTGACATCCCATCATAAGAGGAAATATCGCGTCTCCATTGGAGATTTCATATCATGATGAGCATTCTGAGAGAATTTATCTCCTGTGGAGTCGGGGTATTATGGACTTTTGTCCCGTTGATGTGTTTCAGTTGTTGTTGAAGATAGAAACATATGTGTGTTGAATTTGGTTGTGGTTGAGGGTTTAAATTTATATCAATTTTGTGGTGTGTACTAGCGAAAAGTGTGTGTGTGTTGGAGTTTGAATTTGAATGAGTAACGATGAGTCGATGAGATGGAATACGTTTTTGTTTCTATTTTTGTTTTAATGATGTGTGTTGGGATGATGTATTGTTTGATGTTTGAATTAAAAGATTGGTGGTTGCTTGTGCGCTCACGGGCGCGCGGTGGTGTGTTGGGGTCTAAGGTTGCTATTTTTAAATTGAATGAATTGAATTGAATGAAAATTTCTTAAATAAAAGTAAATTGTAATCATTGTAATAAAATATAGCTTTTTATTTTAATAATATACATAAAAGATGGTTTTTATTTATTTTCTTTTGAAATAGGTATCCATGAATTGTGATGGGATGCAAAACCAAGCCATTTTACAAATAATTGATCTTTTTTCCTTCGCAGCTTTTTTTCGATTAGATATGCATCGGGAAACTTAGATTTTTGTAGTTCAAGCTCATAGAACCCGCCTTTTATGGGGTTTATCTGATAGTCTTCTAGCAGATATGTAACTGGATGTGTATGTTGAACTTTGGTTATTTTAAAGATTTCTGTTGTCCAATGCGGTGTGTATCCGTTATAGAATACATGCTTGTATTTACTAATTCTTACAAAATCTCCCACCTTGAACTTTGGAGTAATATGAATTTTGATGTGATCATATATAGTTGAAAGTACTTGCTTTTCATTTGTAGCATTGACTTTGGACGGCTTCATTTTAATAGTGTGATGTTTTGAATTGTTGTACTTTTTAGTTAGTGTATCTATCATATTAATCCAACAGTATAAACCATTAGCACTGAACTCTTTCCACATAAGGTTTTTCAAAGTGCGATTAAATCGTTCGACAATCGAAGCTTTAAGAGGTGAAAATGTTGAATAGTGATTGATGTGAAGTTTTTTCATAAGTCTTTGAAAAGTAGTGTTGAAAAATTCTTTCCCTTCATCTGTTTGTAAATTTTTGGGAATGCGGCCTTTGTTTAATATATTTTCCATAGCTTCAACGACACTCGATCCGGTTTTATTTTCTATAGGAGCTGTTCAAGCAAATCTAGAAAATTTATCAATTACCGTAAGAAGATATCGATTATTTTCATTATCTGCTGAATATACCCCCATTTCGACTAGATCAGCTTGCCATAAATCATCAAGCCCCTTGATAATGACTCGACTTTTTTGGAAATTTCTTCTTGCTGACTTATGCAGTTCTTCGACAACGTCTCTTTTACTCATCTTTTCACAGAATGATTAAAACAATAAAACATTTTACCTTTTTATTAGTTTATTCATTTAAAATTTGTTTATAAAAATTTACAATTCTCTTAATATTATTAATTTTTGCTTTATTTTGAAAACATGCACAAGTATCACAAGTATCTGGTCCTTCATAGCACAAGTTTGGTGACCAGTTTGAAGTACAGTTCAGGAAATGAAATTCATTTGGTGACATAATATAATCATCCTTTTCGAATCTCTTTATAAACAAAATACAATTCATAGCTTCTGAAAAGTGTGCCTCATGTATGATATGTTGTTTGGATTTTAAAAAGCCTAGGAGATCGTCAATGACTAACTTAATTTCAAAAGAAGACATGTTTTTTGTTTGAATTATGAATGGAAACTGAATTAAAAATAAAGTAAATATGTAAAAAACATTATTTTTAAAAATATTTATTTTAGTCTTTCATACGACATTATTTTTTTCTTATCAACCTATTTTCAACCATATAGCATGCACATGTATCTGGTCTTTCTTTGCATAAATTTTAAGACCAAGGGCAGGTAGGAAAATGGCAGAAGATGTCGTCGAACATACATTGATAAATCGTTTAAAGAAGGCCATGCAGTTCAAAAGTTCCGTATGATGTTCGTCTAGTAAGATGTTCTTATTTTTAATAACGAATTTTAAGATTTGATCAAAAATCAATGTGGGGTTTATTTTGGGCATCGCGATTTAATGACTGTTCACCTAGGTATTTAAGTAAAGACTAAATTGGTTTTAAGTAGACATGATATGTTTTCCCTTGTTAAAGTATTTTTCAATTTCGATTTGAAAGCTTTGTCCTAATTGACCAGTTTGCTGATCAACATAGCTTTTGGAAGCAGCATCTCCTTGTTCTTCAGGTTCCTGAATGTTTTTTAATCGTTTTCCATTTATGTTGTAATCACCATTTTCTTATTTGAGAAATCCCTCGCCAGGTGGTCCAGGCAATCCTGACTCGCCCTGCGGTCCCGGCTCTCCTTGTTTCCCTATTGGACCAAATTTATCAACACTCATTTTTTATTCGATAATAACGGCTTCTTTAAGTTCTTCAATAATTGAAACAATTTTGTTAGAATGATTGTTATTTCCAGCTTGTTGTGAAGCAATGAGAAGTCTCATTCGATCTATAAGCGCATTTGGGTTATCCCAAAATATATATTCCTTTTTCAGTTTTGATAATTGCATCAACCCATTTCACGATTGTGGTGTTGATGGTGAAGGTGATGGATTATTAAAAGTATTTGTATTGAATCCTAATAATTTCCTAATTATTTTCGTGTACTTATGACCCTGATTGCCACGTATTTGTCCGTGTGAATCATGACCAACCCTATGTGTATTTGTTTCATATAATATAGTCTTGTAGTTTTTTAAATCTTCATCAGTGTAGAATGTAGATGCTTTTATCTGGTATTTTCTTAAATATAAGCTCATACAAACCATTTGTTCCTTCAAAGGTTTTATTTTTTATTTGTATATCTTTTCCAAGAATGATTAATTCACCATTTCCAATGTACCACTTCTCATCTTTTGAATATACCCCATACGTTTTATCAAGCGTGTTTGAATTATTTATAAACAAATCTACGTATTTTTTTGGTGTATCATGGAATTCTTCTTGTAATATTAGCTCTGAAAAGTTACGGTGGTTAAGGCTTTTCGTTGATCTTTTTGTGGTAATGCTATCAGTTGATTCAGGTGAACTATTAAAATAAGTGTTTGGTGTGATGAATTCATCTCTTAAATATTTTTCCTAGGTCGAGTTTTCAAATTCATTTTCTTGTACTTGTTGTTGTTTAAATTTGCGTTTTGTTTTCTTAGTAGGACTTTCAATAAAGTAATTTTGATTTTGTTCTCCTTGTTTAGTGTTTGAGTTTTTCAATAACTCATTTAGGGGTCTGGTAATGGGCTTTAGAGTTTCCTCAATTTTGGTTTCGTAAGCTTCCCTACCAGTCTTTAGAGATTTGTATTTCCTTCGCAGGGCATCGGTGGTTTTATAAGCTCTTTTGTTAGTTTTTCGTCTATGTTCATCATATTCTAAGATTTATTTCTTTATACAAATGCAGTTGAAAAATAAGTGTCGAAGTTGTTGAAAAAACCTTTCGATGGTTTTATAACTGAATTTTATATTATAATTACTGGTCTTAACTGTTGAATACTGCGTCTCAAACTGCTTTGAACCGCTTTTTACTGCTCGCTGAACTGCTCTGTACTGCTCTTATAGAACATAACTGTTCATATGATGCAAAAATCAAAAATTTTGTCTATTTTATAAGGAAGCAGTCAAAGCCTTTTCTATAACGACCTTCATTCAAAGGGCTGTCTTTATCAATTACCATAAGACCATAATTTGTGTTCCAGCATTCTGCACATACCTTTTGAAACATTTTAAATGTCATATCCGAATTGACATGATCATTATAAATGTGTTTTAAATTCAAATTGTCCTGTTTGAAGATGATTAGAAAATTCGCATTGTCTCGAATTAAGTGTTTCGGTATTCTTTTATATGTTTGGCACAAATAAAAGCTAGCGATGTGATGATGTCGTCCCATACTAAAGTACACTCGAATATATAAAGTACACTGAATATAGAATTCGGCTTAGCCTCTTCGGGTCGAATAACATCACTGTTATTGGAAAATGTAAAAAACCCATATTTTTACTGGTTTTATGGCTTTTCGCAAAAATTCATACTTCCACAGTTTAAGGGACCAGTAATTAATCCTCTTATACTATATGGAAACATGCTTGTTTGTTTCAATATTGCTAGCCAATTCCATATTTTTTACTGGTAATTGGTATTGTTGTTGAACGAATTGCATATTGATAAAAACTAAATAATTACCTTTATATTCGAAGTTTATATTCAAAAACGTCATATCATTTCCAACTCTAATAAGGTGAAGATGATCATATAAAATGATTGATTATTTAAAAAATTGTAAAAGTCAGCGAAACATTGTGAAAGGGGAAGGTTTATTAAACAAACTACCACTCGAACTACATCTACCTGGTTATCAATACTGTGGATCCGGAACAAAATTTCAAGAACGTCTAGCTCGAAATTTACAAATACAACTGATCGGCATATAGCTGATAAAATTTTATCTAAAAAAGCTTGTCAAAGAGTAAAATCCAAGGACTCCAGTGTAGCTGAACGTGCAAATGCACTATTGGTTACCAATCTTATGAAGGCAAAAGTAAAATTAGGCATGGGTTGCTCTAAGAATACAGACAAAAAGACAAGAAGACGATGTTAAGAAGTATAAAAAAGATAGTAAGACTAAACAACTCTCATTGAGGAAAGTAATTAAAATTATTGGAAATAATCTCAAACGTAAGAAACCATTCAACATAGAAAATGCAATTAAAATAGCATTATCATCGGCTAAGAAAACTGTGAGAAAAAACAGTAATAACATTAAAACACCACGAGTTATTTCAGTACCAAAACTTGGTGGAGTACTTGGATTGATTGATTTTCACACCTACAACTATACCGAATGTAGATAAGCGTAACAATTTTTTCCATATAGGGGAATATGAAATTGAAATACCAACTGCGACTTATGAAATTGATGACATTGCAAAATGTATTTCCGAAGAATTATTATTGCGAAGTTCTATGGCTGTAGTTAGAATAGAAGCAAATAATAACACAATGATGTCTGAAATCGAAAGCAACGAGAAAATATATTTCAATAAGGATAGAACAATTGGAAAATTACTGGGTTTCAGTAAATGTGTCTTTGACTCCGGTGTGTTACATTTGTCAGATTTACCTGTTGATATAAATAAGGTGAATATAATACGAGCTTAGTATAATATCATTAATGGCTCCTATTTTAACAATAGTCCTGTACATACTATACATGAATTTTCTCCAGAAACTGGGGCAGGGTAAAAAATTATAGAACTTCCAAGAAATGTCATGTTCACAGGTAAATGAACGTCAAACGAATAAGCAGTCTAACATTAAAACTCGTGGACCAAGACGGTGACTTGATAAATTTCAGAGGAGAAAGAATAACTGTGTGATTCCATTTAACTCCAAAAGCACAATAATGTTGATCTATAATAGTTATAATAAAATAGATACCAAAGGTAACCATTCATTTAGTCCTAATAGAACAGCAACACTATCAAGACCAAAACTATCATCTGAAAACAAAACCTATCTTCTTACATTAGGATTTAAACTAAAGTAATAAGCGATATGAACGAAATATTAAATATTACCCATGGACCGAGCTATGATAAAAGCATATCTAAGTTTGAGTACCAAAGTTACTGGCCATTTCTTCAGTCCTTCAATCCAAGTGATGAAATTCGTATCCCTATACAACAACAGGACTTGTGCATTTTACCCTGTGAAAGCTACATTTATATAGAAGGAAATCTAACAAAATCAGATGGAAAGCCTTCTTCTACTGGGAAATTAGCAAATAATGCTATGGCATTTCTTTTTGAAGAAATACATTATGAGCTAAATGGAGTGGACATTGAGAGCAACAAAAACGTTGGCATTACAACATCAATGAAAAATTATATATCATTGAATGAGAATTAAAGTAAAAGCTTAGAAAATGCTTCATGGACTGGAAACTCCACCGTTACACCTGTATCGGGTACTTTTAATTTTTGCATACCACTAAAAAATCTTTTGGGATTTGCTGAAGACTATAAAAAGATTATAGTAAACGCAAGACATGAATTGATTCTAATTCGTACTCGAAGTAATGAGAATGCCTACTATTCTGATGAAGAATTAAAATTTTCAATTTTTAAATTGCAATGGAGAGTTCCTCATATAACATTATCCGATTCAAATAAACTTACATTATTGAAACAAATCCATCCAATTCAAATTCATTTTCGAAATTGGGAAATGTACGAAAACTCAACACTACCAACTAACACTGATCATGTATGGACAGTTAAAACTTCAAGTCAACTTGAGAAGCCAAAATACATAATGTTATTATTGCTCTACAAACTGATACAAAAAACCAACGAACCAAGGATGCCAGCAAATTCGACCACTGTGAAGTTAGCAATATAAAGGTGCATTTAAACTCTGAATCTTACCCTCGTGAAGATTTAAATCTTAAATATTAACTAGACCGGTTTGCCATTCTCTATGAAATGTACAGTAAATTTCAACACTCATATTATCAGAAACAATCACAACCACTTTTATCTCGACAAGACTTTAAGGATATCGCCCCAATAATGGTGGGTTTATTCTCGAGGATTCAAAGGTGTGTTCTGCATTAATGGGTCCAAAAAATTAAGTTCTTCATTATTTAGGAATTTTTGTTGAGTCTGAAATTCACAGTGCCACATCTTAATCGTGTTGTTTTGGCTAACGTTCTCTCATATCTGTGGTTCAGGGTGTCGTATTTGTCTTCTGACAAAGGCTCGTCGCGTTTATGTTTTAAACAAGTAGGATGACCGTGATAAAAACAGCCATGGAACTCGAAAATCTGTTTCGTTTCTTCACTAAAACCATCGACTTTAAATCCGTTTACTACCGGTTCTCTTCCTTGAGCATGCTTTATATCAATTTTTCTCTTCTTTTGCTCCCAAATCAACCATTTGATTGCAGCTGTTGATTGATTATCTGTGCACCTATGGCCGTTTTTAGGTATAAGCCCAATAGTATTTGGTTGAAGAAAGTTACGCCTGAATACGATATTGAAAAAATGCGGAAAATAGCCTTTTTTTTAAAACGGGTGAAAGTTGGAACGCTTTTGGAAGTTTTGAAAGAGCCATCGGAAAGTAGTTTAGTGAATCTAAGAACTTTATATTCGCAATTTCCATTAGTACAATTTTACTGCCTCGTATGATTAGTTGAGGGGTCAATTTTGTTTCTTCCAATATGTAATTTAACACATGATTGTCCATTATGTGACTGTTCATTATGTGTTATCACAAGTACTTTTTGAAACTTTTGCGGAACATGAAGTATGTGTTTCAGGAATGTAGGAACAACACTTCCTTCTTCTTTTTCCTTAATGATGTTAAGCGATAGATTACACTTTTGACAAAAGTGCAAATTTGGAACATGTAAACAGTGATCACACTTTTGTTGAAAAACACATAAATTGGGTTGATGCATTTTTGCCAGAGTAACTAATGTTTCGCTTCCAATAGTTATCATTTTGTCTCCTATCACTTTCTCTTGACGACTCTCCAAATCATAAAAGATATACAGGGTGCCTTTACATGCTGGTGTCCTATTATCTGGCTGAATGTAGCACATATATTCTCTTGCTATATGCTTACTACACATTTTGGAGAAGTATTCACCACAGATATGTTGACGACTTCCTCCGTATGTTTTTAGGCATAACAGACATTTTTGCATTTGTTCACAAATTGAATTTTTACCTGTTGAGTTGTTCGCTTTGTGATTGTCGAAACAGTTTTTCCCTCTAAAATTTCGATTACAATCTGCACACATAATTTCTTTTTCATTTGTGGGGCAACTTGGTGCGTTTTGACATTGTGGGCAAGATCGTTTACATTTATGCTCACTTTTTGAATTGTATGGGATATGGCAATCTTCGCAATAATATCCACAACAAAATGCGGCAGTTAACGACGTTATAACATTAAAATTATTGTTATAGTAAAGCAAATTAATGCTCTTTTTTTCTTCAGCATCTTAAGCGGGAAATCCTTTAAATATCACCTTCTGTCCCTTCACTCAAAAAATTTCGTGTGTAAATATTACTAATTCATGCGTGCATTCTATGAATTTTATTCCTGGTTTTCAGCCACGAATAGTATTCGTAGAATAGAGGTTTATTAGTACATATTACTAATATTTTATTAGTATTCGTAAAAAAACAAACGTATATTGGACGAATACTATTGGTACAATGTACGAATATTATCGTAATATTTACTAATGCCCTTGTAATTCATTCGTAAAATACACAGCTTTATTCGTACATTGTACGAATATCATTGTAATATTTACTAATGCCCTTGTAATTTATTTGTCAATTATACAGCTCCATTCGTACATTGTACGAATATCATTGTAACATTTACTAATGCCCTTGTAATTCATTCGTGAATTATACAGCTTTATTCGTACATTTTACGAATATCAATGTGACATTTACTAATGCCCTTGTAATTTATTCGTAAATTATACAGCTCCATTCGTATATTGTACGAATATTATTGTAGAACTTACTGTCATTAAATATGTTCTCTGAAATTTCCTTAAATGTTTATTGTAAGAAATATTAACAAAGGTAATGTATTTTTTAAGTTAAAAATAGTTTTTTAATTCATTTTAGTATCATATAAGAGTATATGAATAAAGTTAAAAAAAAATATAAAGTATCTGAAAATTAATTAATTCGTTATTAATATAATTAACAATCACAATAGGTAATATGTCCAAACTCCTTATTTTCAAAGGGCCACTGAAAATAAATTTAAAATTTGACATTCAAAATCTTCCGAAAAAAATTTGTACTTACATTAAAATTATTTTAGCAAAAAATTCCCACATATGTAAGCGCTGCTGCTTCGGGATGCTGTATGTCAAATATAAAATAAGCTTTAAGGCATATGTATGTCTAGGTACTCACCTCGTCTTTTCGAAAAAAGCAGATGTTGGTCTGGTCCTCAAGATGTGTATCTTATACATACACCGTATGAATTTACAAAACTATTAATTAATTCAAACCACTGCAGCAAAAAAGTGTGACGCGTCCATTACCTTATAAATAATTCGCGCACTATGCAAAAACACGTTTCAACGTGTTGACGAATGGAATACCTTTAATTTTTAGAGCTGAACACATATTATTTTTTTTACTCATGATTAGTAAATAATACTAATGCACTTCATGAAAATATGAAGTTATTAGTACATTCTACGCATAATGCGTACGGTCTACCTACGAATGAATTCTGTCTACTAATATTAGTTTTACTTAGTAAATAGTACGAATTTATTAGTAAATACTACGAATGTAAAAGATTAAAGTACGAAGTCATTCGTACGAGAAATTAACGAATGTTATTAGTTATATGTACACAATAATTCGTACAATGTACTCAAACAAATTTTTTACTTCTTGTTTACGAATGAAATTAGTGTATTAAACGAATAGATTCGTGGATAGTACGACAGTTATTAGTAAAATTTTACGAATGCATTCGTAGAAATACCACTGTGCAAATACTTCGTAAATCTTACGAATATTCGTACAATGCACGAATATTTTCTTTACGAATATCATTCGTAGCCATTTTACTAATAAATTTTTTGAGTGTTTGACCCATACTCATATACAGTCATCTTATATTCCTTTAAATGATTTTGGAATATTTTCAGCTCCGAAATTCCACAACCTTCAGTCGGTACAACTATCTGTGCTTCATCTATAAGCTGAAGGGCTCTTTGGGATTGAATTTTCCCAATGTCTCGTCTGATTTTTTCCTTTGGGCTGTTTTCCTTATCTGCATACACTTTACCCACCATTAAAGCGCGAGGCAAGCATAAATTGTCATTGTTTTTTGTGTTGATTATGCCTAGGCGTTTAATGCATTCCTCAGTAAATGTATTATATTTTCCACTTTGGACTTTGCCAATTCGGTGCTCAAACCTTCCGAATTGCTCTGAAAGATCTTAGCAATCATCTCCCATACGTCGTTAGATTTCACATTTGCGCAATCCCTAAAATTGATCCACCCATTTCCTCGTTCAGCAGCAAAACTCTTCTCGCAAAAAGTAATTCCTACTTTATCTGCAGGGCTGACATCCTTTAGAGCATGTTTAAACATGTCGTTTACTGCTTCCCTGATCCATGACGTTGGTTCTTCCTTCTCTGGTTTAATCCTGAATTGAACTTTTCTATCCATTAGGTCGAACCGCTTTATTTTTGACTCCAGCTCGCTGATTATCTGGATTCGCTAGAAACAAACAGAAAAGCGACATAACGTTGAGAAAAACCAAATAAACAATAAAAAACAAAATTAATATCAGTTCAATTAAATTTTTTTATTTATTTTAAGGCAGTAAAAACATATTTTTTCTTGTCTATACGTTTCAATGAGAAAATTAATAGAGAATCGCATATGCATTTAGCATTTTACAAAACCAAGAGGCAAATGAACGACAATAAAAACAAACAAAATTTTTTTTGAGTTAGAATCAAAAAAAAAATTATTTAATTTAAGGAGGATTTTCTCGTGGAAATCCAGCTTAAAGGTTTGGTCGCAGGGCTCGACGACCTCCAATGCCAATTTGGGCAGCTCCGCGATGTCCTTGTCGTTGGTCCCATTTAAAATGCCCAATGCATTTTAAATGGGACCAACAGAGCTTTGTTCAAATTTTGTGGGTTTGTGCTCAATGCGCAAAAAGTTGAATGAGTGCATTTGAATATTCAAAAAAGGAATCCCTTAAATTCAAAAATTCTAAAATACAAATAATTTTTCACTAATTTTGATTTTTTTACCTCTTTATCAATAAAAACTGTATTAAATATTAATTTTATTGCTCATGGGATACAATTTCCTTAATATTTATTTATATTTCAGTTAAAAACTAAGAAATTCCAAGCAAAAGTAGAAGCGCACCCTAGAAATTCAATGTGTATAGTGCCCAACGTTGACCACGGACTATAGACATTTTAGCCCAAAGGTGAAAATGTTGACAAGTAAACGAAAAAAATTCACAAAGGGCAACGTCCTCTCGCCACTGAAATAATAGACTTGCACGTGCATTTGAACAATTATATATCTGGCTTAACGCCGCCAACAAATATATTTTTCATGCAGCGAAAATGTCAAAACTTTTTTTTTGACAAGCCTTGATGGAGCGTTCACCTTATCAAAATCAAACCAATCCCTTAACTTTTTGTTTTAGGTTTCTGTACTTTATCTTACTCCCTCTGTCAGAGATTTATAAACCGATTGACATCATTCCCACGTTGTAATGGAATTAAATTATAAGTGGCAAAAACTGAATTTTTTAATCCATTGAAGTCGTAGGCTAGGCGCGCACATTCAATTTTTAGTTGCAACTGTTTGGTTGCTTATAAAAAACAGATGAACTTTTTGGTTGAATGTCCGTGCATATAATTATATGTTGCACAAAATAGCGAACTCATTTTAGGCAATGTTTTAATTTGTGTCAAAGCACAAACTTTTTAGTTGCTCGAACCAAGCTGTTGCGAAACTAAAAATTGAATGTGAGCGCATAGCTGTAGTCATAATCCAGTTCATGGCTTGACAGATGGAGAACGATCTATATTTTGATATAGTGAATGCTAAAAGTATATTTTGATATAATAAAGAATATTTAATTCGATTATTAAAATAATTATATGGTATGGCAGATAAGAGACAAATTAAATTTTGACGTATCGAGAATATTTCCTTTGTATATATATCTTATAGTAATATCGAGAAGTCGAACGATTGTGGCGGCATCTTCAGGCTACGGACCCCATTTGCTAAAATGTATCTCTGCTAAATTTTGGAGACTTCAAAATATGGGTGTAGACTGTAGAGATAATGGAAGAATGAGAAAAAATTGTATTCAGAATGTGCGCAGAAAGAAAAAATAGGAATAGTAACAGAACGAGAAAATTATATTCATGGATGTGTATGTGACGTTTTGTGACGATAAGGAAAATATATTTGTATGAAAAAATATAAATTTGTCACCATAGTTGCCACAAACAAATAAATATAAATATAGAATGTGATCATGACATATAGAATTAAAGAAAGTTTTTTATGTTTTGGTTAACCTTATTTTACTAAGTACCTTAAATACTTGTAAATAAAATTAAATACATATGAATATGTGTACAGTAAATTATTAGGATAAAGAGTACTAACTCGATTTACGCAACTAATAGAAATTAAGGCAGTTGCAATAACCGAGTCTGTTGCACTTACTGGGTTATATATTTTTTTAAATAAATAAAATGCACGACTGGGTCGCACGAACTTGCTCCTATGTAATAGAATAGGAATTTTAAAAACGAATTTTATTAGAGAAAACTGTTCATAAACATAAACTTATTTTTCTTTTAATTCTTTAAGTACCTAGTAAGAGAAAAAAAAGAATGCTATGTAAATATGAAATAAAAAAAATTAGTAGGTAGGTAGGTCAAAAATTCAAAAAATATTTTTTTTTTAGTTTTGAAATGCAATATTTTTGAAACTTTTTAAAAGCTTCTCTATACAAAATTTAATTAAAATCCATTATGTAGATAATGAGAAATTCAAAATTTGTAAAAATGGTTCTATGGTAGGTACCGTCAGTAAATTAAATTATAGATCGAGGATTAATCGAAAGAAAACAATTTTAGCAAAATTCTAGATGCCATTTTTTAACATTTGTGTGGTGGGTAGCGTTATTTTTTGGTTAAATACATTGAAATAAGTAGTTTTGCACAAGTAAAGGAACACATTTTGAGAAAATGAAAAAAATAATCAAAATTATATGGAATAAATGATTCGAAACATAATGCATTGAAAATAATCAATTTGGCAACCATGACTTTCTGTCTTATTTTTCCTCTGCAAATTTTAACGTTTTTTGTGGATTTGTGAATACATGTATATTTTGTTTACTATGCCATATCAAAATATTTTCTTGCAAATAATTTTCCCCCTTTTTGAATCAGTTGCAGTGCCAGCTGAAATAAAAATTTCTTCTTTTCTTAATATAAGCAAGATATGAGAAAAAAAAATGTATTTTACCTAAAAATAACGGTACCCTCCATGCAAATGTCAAAAAATGGTTTTCGAAAATCGCATTTTCCTCTAAAAAGGTTCAGAGAAAATTGTTTTCTTTCAATTAATTCTTACGATCTATAATTTAATAAAAAAAATAATTTGAAATCAAGATATTTATTTATTTATTTATAACTAAATAATTTACAAAATTAATTTATAAACTATTTTTTAATGAAGACATCAGGGCAGCAGGGCCATATGATGTCATCTTTTTAAAGTAACAAATGATTCAAGTACATTTTAACACAAAATTATCATAATTATGACATAAATAGATATAGATATTACGTACAAACAATTAGAAAAAGATAGATTTAAAATACAAAATTGAAGATGATAAATATAAGAAGTTAAATTGGAATGTTTCTTAAGGCAATTAGATCTAAATATCGTTAAATTTATTGTGCAGTGATGTTGCTTCTTTGATGTTTTTAAGTGACTGCATACTAGATGGATCTAAGATTTCAGCGAGTTGTTGCTCAAAAAGTTCTGGATCATTTATACGTTTGGAGATGGGACAGGTAACCAATATGTGCCAAATTGTAAGGGCAGTTTCACAGTTTTGGCATTATTCTGGAGTTTCTCGGTTGTACAGGTGCCGACTCGTGAAAAGAGTTTTGCCTACCCTAACTCTAAGCACTTTTATACAGTCGTTTCTTGTGAATGTTGTGTTGTATGGTATATGGTTTGGAGAAACGTGGTGTTTACGAAGAAAGGTTTCGGAGTGTTTCCAGTCCTCAGCAATTTGTGTTCTCTGGATAGATTTAAATATTTTCCTCGTGAGTCGATAAGAGACAGGGATTTGGATCGCCAGAGGATATTTACTAATTTCTTTAGCTGAGGTATCTGCAAATTCGTTGCCAGTGATTCCTACGTGTGCAGGTACCCAAGCTAACATTATGTTGGTATGAGAGTTGAGGTTGCTTCTGATGTGTTCTAGTGAAGGGCATTTGTTAAGTCCACTGCGAAGTCCATACAGGATACTTAAATTATCAGTGAAGATAATACTTTTATCGTTAGAGCATTGGGCTATGGATATCGCTTTTTCGATAGCTGTTAGTTCTGAGATGTAGCTACAAGCTAGGTCCAACAAAAGTCCTAGTCAAGATATGAACCTACCTATTACTGACTGTACATACCGCAGAACGATTTTTTTTAATTTTGAATTTCTCATTATCGGAATAACAGATTTCAATGAAATTTTGTATAGACAAGCTTCTAAAAAGTTTAAAAAACATTGCATTTCAAAACGTCAAAAAATATATATTTTTAAATTAAAAAAATCATTTTTTTTTTTGGAAAATTCAATATTTCAAAAACGAATCAATATTTTTTTTGGAAATCAAATTTTTATTCGTACATTAATAAACACATTAAATTGGGCTTCCAAATTTGTTTCTTAAAAATGTTTTTTATATAAAAGCTTATTTTTTAAATAAACCACTACTTGCAATTATAATTTTGTTCTTACATAAACTAATTTTTGCTTAAAACACATGGCATTCTGTTTTTAGATCCAACTGCTAAAAAGAGTTGTTTTAGTCATTTAAAAAATAAATTTTATTCTTATGCACAGTTTTCTCTAATAACATTCGTTTTTAAAATTCCTAGTCTATGTATTAGATAGGAGCAAATTCGTGCGACACTGTTGTGCATTTTATTTTTGTTAATCTACAAAAAAACGATTACTTTGATAATTACTTGATAAAAAAGGTACAAATGATATGTGAAAAAGGTAAGTTTTGAGAGAAATTCTTATTATTTTGAATTGTAAAAACATGAAAAATTAACATTTTCGTATGATTCTTTTTAATTTGTTTGTTTTTTCTTTTTTGTGTAGATTATGAAAAAACATAAAGTTATCAACAATTATGCGTGAATAAGTGCGTTTACATGAACATTTGAAGCCCTGAAACTAGTATAAATTAACATTTTTTTTTTATCCTCGAAATTTTTTTCATCAATCCGCCGTAAATACGAAAGTAAAACAAAAACATTCTAGAGAAAAAAAAATATTGTCTTAAATTTGGAAAAAAAAATTTATGGCAGATACTTATTTAAAATTAAAACAGTTTTATTACTAATTTCCATAAAATTTATCGCCAATATATGTACTTTTTATAAAGCTTTCATTGTAATTATTATGCTTTTTAGAACACACTGTATCTTTGTAGCATTGGTTGAGAGTTCTCGCTTTAGATAGTAATTATTTGATTTTTCACCAGAATTGAAAATTTCAAATCAAATGATAAGCATATCTCTTTATTTCAATACCTACAAAAACCATACAAACAAGAAAATGTATTCAGACAAAAAAGTTAAAGCAAAAAATATATCTACCTCAATACATACTCACAAAAACATACAAACAAGACAATATATTCCAACAGAAAAAGGTCAAAAAAGAATTTTTTTTTTCATTTCCACCACTCGGAAATCTCCCTTACTCTGTCTTTCGTTGAAAAATGAAAATAATAAAATTTCTCTTTCTTACTACTTCTACTTGTTTCTATCTTTCTTATCCTACTCTCCACTGACAAATTTTGCTGATTTCAGCGACATCACAGGCTAGGGACTCTAACATATAATCACGTCAATTGATAATACTGTAATATTTTTCCAAGGTTCGTTAAATAAAACTTATTACTCCTTTTAGAATTTCTTCTTTATTTACACTTTTCGAATCAAAACAATAAATCTCTATTTATAATCAACTCTAATACTTTTATTCCAACTTAAATCCACTTTTTAATTACACTTTCCACAATCCAATAGTTCAGCTTTGCACACTTTCATAATCGAAAATAAACTGTGTTCCGCTCACCGTGAACACTCCCTTTTATACTCAAACCAGTTGTTCTAGAAGGTTCTTGTCCAGAAGGGGAAATTCTTATGGGGGTAGAATGTTCTAGTACTTTGGAATTAGGGGAAATTTAGATGCGATGGAAAAGAGCTTTTTGTTTTGTTCCCTCACAAAGCAGATATGTAATTCCCAACAGATGGCGCTGTAGGAGTATAAAGCTCTGTTCGCAACATTGCCCCCTTCTTAAGATTGTTCGTCCCGAACAACTCTATCACCAGCTTCGGCACTGTATCGCTGCAGTCGATCGCTATGCACAACTTTTAGCTTTCCTCTTAACCCTCTTTGAATTCGGTAAACGACATCATTGATTTTCGTGACGACAGTATAAGGGCCTTCCCAGTTTTGTTGAAGCTTCGGCGACAATCCCTTTTGACGATGTGGATTATACAGCCATACACGATCTCCTACTTGGAATCCTGTCGTGTTTGCTCTTGTGTCGTACCTTGTCTTCATTCGATCGCTGTAAGTGCTCATTCTAGTCCTGGTCCTTTCGTGGATGCCGATTAGCCTCTCTTTTAGGTCACTCACGTAATCCCCTGTTTCCTGAGACTCTTGTGGTGGGTGTCCAAACCTTATCTCACTAGGCAGGCGTATGCTTTTTCCGAACAGGATTTCAGATGGTGTTTGTCCTGTTGAGCTATGTACTGCACTTCGATAGGCCATCAAAAATAGTGGTATGTGCCTATCCCAGTTTCTTTGGTAGTCGCCTACGACTTTAGTGAGGTGTTCTTTTAAGGTCCTGTTGAATCTCTCGACCATTCCATCAGATTGCGGGTGAAGTGGTGTGGTTCTCGTTTTCTTAATGCCAAGGAACGCGCAGACCTCTTGGAATATGTTCGACTCGAAGTTCCTTCCTTGGTCGGAATGAAGTTCCATAGGCACACCAAACCTGCTTACCCAGTTAGACACAATCTGGTCGGCCACGGACTTGGCTTCTTGGTTCGGAATAGCATATGCCTCAGGCCATTTGCTGAAGTAATCCATTACCACCAGAATGTATTTGTTTCCAGCATTCGTTTCCGGAAATGGGCCAGCCACATCAACAGCAATCCTTTCAAACGGTGAGCCAACATTATACTGCATTATTTTTCCTTGCAGTTTTCTGCCAGGTCCTTTGGTTGCCGCACAAACCTCACAATTTTGGCACCACTTTTTAACGTCATCTCTTGCATGCAACCAGTAGAATCGTTGTCTCACTTTTTCTAACATCTTGTTGATTCCCAAATGGCCTCCTGAAGGTCCATCATGCATCTCTCGAAGAACCTCTTTGATTTTCGATTGAGGTAACACAAGCTGCATCACATAGGATTTACCATCAGCGGACTCCCATTTTCGCCGAAGAACACCTTCTCGCACATGAAGTGAGTCCCATTGTGCCCAATAGGCCTTTAAAACCGGACTCCTATCGGAGATGTCATTCCATGCGGGTTTTTCTTCATGTTCTTTCCATGCGAGAAGAGGTTCAATGTCGGGGTCTTCTTGTTGAGCAGATCTTATTTCTTCATTGCTCCATCCACAAATGGGGTCAGCCCTTATTCGCAGTGTGTTGATGGAGACCATGCGTTTGTTGCCATTTGACGTTGCCTCGACAGTCAGACTTTTATTGTTTCGTTTGGTCTGAGAAACCTGGATGGTGTTTCTAGGGCCATCGATACTAGAAACCAGCTTCTGCCCCTCGAAGTTGGTTCTTACTTGTTTCTCTGTTGGGAAACTTGTTCCGGAAGTAACACTGATGTTATTGTTACCTTGTTCTGAGTTTGAAACTCCGTGTCCACAATGCTGACAAGCTCTTCTTGGTGGTAATCGACATTGACGCTGTAAATGTCCAGTCTTGTTGCCATTCCAGCACTTTGCAAGTCCGTTTCGTTGATTCCCTTGGACATCAGTTCTTCGGCATGAGCATTCTTCGACGCTGGTTTCTCTAAGTCGATGTACTCCGTGAGAAGCTTGCTCTGCTGCTTCCATTGTCAAGGCAAACGCTAATGTTTCAGAAAGCGTTCGTTTTCCAGCAGTTCGCACGGCCCTTTGAAGATGTATGTCGGAAATGGCTCGAACAAATGCCTCAACTGCAAACTGGCTACGGATTTCTTCTCCAACATCAGGATATGCAAGATGAACAAGCCTTTCAATGTCCGCTTGTAGCTGTTGTAGAGTTTCGCCCCTCTTCTGAACTCTGGAATAGAGTCGTACCTTGAAGACTTCTTTCATATGGCTATTGCCAAAGCGTTTGTCTATAGCATCAACCAAGTAATTAAAATCGCCGCTCTTATCTGCTGGTATGGTTAGCAATAACTCAGCAGCTGCTCCTCTAAGAGCAAGGGTTAGAGCTATACACTTGTCAGCTTCATCCCAGCCATTTGCTGTAGAAGCTGCCTCGAATTGCTTCTTGTATATAGACCAAGAAGTTTGTCCATCAAAGGTTGGAGGTTGCATCTCCTTTTTCCTCAAAGTTTCTCCAGAACTTTCCCGAATCTTTATATTTCGAATGCGTTCTAGCTCTTTTGAAAGCGTCTCCATTTTGTTGTCGACTTGATTCTCTAATAATGAAACACGTTCGGCTTGATTCTCCAACAATGAAACACGTTCATCAAGTGCAGATACATTCTTTTCGATGTTAACAAGCTTGCCTTCTAGCATGTTTCTCTGTTCTTCGAGAAGGTCTTTTTGTTCGCTATGCTGTTTCTCCAGGCATTCGAGAACATTCTTTTGTGCATTCTCCTGTTCTTTCTTTTGTTCATTTCGCTGCTCTTCGAGACGTTCGAGAACATTCTTTTGTTCGTTTTTCTGTTCATTTCGTTGCTCTTCGAGACGTTCGAGAACATTCTTTTGTTCATTTCGTTGCTCTTCGAAACGTTGAAGCAGAAGACTAATCATATTTGAAACATCTACAGTTTTTACTTACGTCTGCTTCCTCAGCGGCAGCTTCAAAGACGAAAATGTCCGGGTCTTCATTTTGTTGTTTCAAATATTCGGCCAAACGCAAAACAAGCTCATTTTTCGATCCTGCTCTAGAAAGTTCTCGCTTGCCTAACTCACTTTTCAGCTCATTACAATTGAGCTCTTTTAGTAACTTGCTCATTTTTATTATTATTTTATTTTTTTTTTTTTCGCACACTTCACTGCACAATAAGTTTTATTCCACTTTTCTGACACCAATGTAATATTTTTCCAAGGTTCGTTAAATAAAACTTATTACTCCTTTTAGAATTTCTTCTTTATTCACACTTTCCAATTCAAAACAGTAAATCTCTATTTATAATCAACTCTAATACTTTTATTCCAACTTAAATCCACTTTTTAATTACACTTTCCACAATCCAATAGTTCAGCTTTGCACACTTTCATAATCGAAAATAAACTGTGTTCCGCTCACCGTGAACACTCCCTTTTATACTCAAACCAGTTGTTCTAGAAGGTTCTTGTCCAGAAGGGGAAATTCTTATGGGGGTAGAATGTTCTAGTACTTTGGAATTAGGGGAAATTTAGATGCGATGGAAAAGAGCTTTTTGTTTTGTTCCCTCACAAAGCAGATATGTAATTCCCAACAGATGGCGCTGTAGGAGTATAAAGCTCTGTTCGCAACAATACCATTGTATATATATCTTATAGTAATATCGAGAAGTCGAAAGATTGTGGCGGCATCTTCAGGCTACGGACCGCATTTGCTAAAATGTGTCTCTGCTAAATTTTGGAGACTTCAAAATATGGGTGTAGAGATAATGGAAGAATGCGAAAAAATAAATTGTATTGAGAATGTGCGCAAAAAGAAAAAATAGGAATAGTAACAGAACGAGAAAATTATATTCATGGATGTGTATGTGACGTTTTGTGAGGATAGGGAAAATATATTTGTATGAAAAAATATAAATCTGTGACCATGGTTGCCACAAACAAATAAATATAAATATAGAATGTAATGATGACTGATAGAATTAAAGAAAGTTTTTTTATGTTTTGCTTAACCTTATTTTACTAAGTACCTTAAATACTTGTAAATAAAATTAAATATATATGAATATGTGTACAGTAAATTATTAGGATAACCAGTACTAACTCGATTTACGCAACTAATAGAAATTAAGGCAGATGCAATAACCGAGTCTGTTGCATGGGTTATATATTTTTTTAAATAAATAAAATGCACGACTGGGTCGCACGAACTTGCTCCTATGTAATAGAATATGAATTTTAAAAACGAATTTTATTAGAGAAAACTGTTCATAAGCATAAAATTATTTTCCTTTTAATTCTTTAAGTAGTAAGCGATAAAAAAAGATTGCTATGCAAATATGAAATAAGAAAAAAAATTAGTAGGCCAACTTACAGCTTCTATTATTGTATGAATAAACGTTTTCGAGAATAATACGATTTTCGAAAACCATTTTTAGCATTTGTATGGTGGGTAGCGTTATTGTTTGGTTAAATACATTGAAATTAGTAGTTTTGCGCAAGTAAAAGAACACGTTTTGAGAAAATGAAAAAATTTATCAAAATCTCAAAATTATATGGAATAAACGATTCGAAACATAATGCATTGAAAATAATCAATTTGGCAACCATGACTTTCTGTCTGATTTTTCCTCTGCAAATTTTAAAGGTTTTTTATGGATTTGTGAATACATGTATACAGTTCAACCTCGATATAAAAAATCGGAAGGGAACAAGTAAATATTCGTTATATCAAGTAATTCGTTGAACTGAGGTTTGTTATGTTGAGGTTAGATTGGTCTAAAATTAGTTATAAAGAGGTATAAGAGGTAAAAGTGACGAGCAGCAGTATTTGCATTACTTTCCATCAAACAACAATGATTGTTTTACGAACAAAAGCGGGTCGAAACCTGTAGCGACATGAATCACATACTATGAGATTAAGGGTCATACATTGGTGGGAACTTTATATAAAGGTTTGGGTTGAGAAAATTCTTTAGTTAAAGGTGTTTATCCTTTTTCTTGATAGTTGAAAATTCGTTATAAAGAGGTTGTTCGC
The DNA here is from genome assembly GCA_963931855.1 of Philhelius festivus. Lineage (NCBI taxonomy): Eukaryota > Metazoa > Arthropoda > Insecta > Diptera > Syrphidae > Philhelius > Philhelius festivus. The sequence continues at coordinate 115,279,375 of OZ007555.1, forward strand.
AAAAAATGTTCGCAATGTAAAGGTATATTTTACATTAACTCTTATGGACAATTTAAGGGGATTACGAAGAATTTGTTAAATCGAGTAAGTCGTTATATTTAGGTACCTTATATTAGGGTTGCACTGTATTTTTGTTTACTATTTAGACATATGCCATATCAAAATATTTTCTTGCAAATAATTTTCCCGCTTTTTTGAATCAGTTGCAGTGCCAGTTGAAATAAAAATTTCTTCTTTTCTTAATATAATCAAGATATGAGAAAAAAATTTATTTTACCTAAAAATAACGGTACCCTCCATACAAATGTCAAAAAATGGTTTTCGAAAACCGCATTTTCCTCTAAAAAGGTTCCGATAAAATTGCGTAAAATGCATTGAAAATAATCAATTTGGCAACCATGACTTTCTGTCTGATTTTTCCTCTGCAAATTTTAAAGGTTTTTTATGGATTTGTGAATACATGTATACAGTTCAACCTCGATATAAAAAATCGGAAGGGAACAAGTAAATATTCGTTATATCAAGTAATTCGTTGAACTGAGGTTTGTTATGTTGAGGTTAGATTGGTCTAAAATTAGTTATAAAGAGGTATAAGAGGTAAAAGTGACGAGCAGCAGTATTTGCATTACTTTCCATCAAACAACAATGATTGTTTTACGAACAAAAGCGGGTCGAAACCTGTAGCGACATGAATCACATACTATGAGATTAAGGGTCATACATTGGTGGGAACTTTATATAAAGGTTTGGGTTGAGAAAATTCTTTAGTTAAAGGTGTTTATCCTTTTTCTTGATAGTTGAAAATTCGTTATAAAGAGGTTGTTCGCAAAAAATGTTCGCAATGTAAAGGTATATTTTACATTAACTCTTATGGACAATTTAGGGGGTTTACGAAGAATTTGTTAAATCGAGTAAGTCGTTATATTTAGGTACCTTATATTAGGGTTGCACTGTATTTTTGTTTACTATTTAGACATATGCCATATCAAAATATTTTCTTGCAAATAATTTTCCCGCTTTTTTGAATCAGTTGCAGTGCCAGTTGAAATAAAAATTTCTTCTTTTCTTAATATAATCAAGATATGAGAAAAAAATTTATTTTACCTAAAAATAACGGTACCCTCCATACAAATGTCAAAAAATGGTTTTCGAAAACCGCATTTTCCTCTAAAAAGGTTCCGATAAAATTGTTTTCTTTCAATTAATTCTTACGATCTATAATTTAATAAAAAAAAATAATTTGAAATCAAGATACCACTATTACTGAATGTACATACCGTCGAACGATTTTTTTGAATTTTGAATTTTTCGTTATCGGCATAACGGATTTCAATGAAATTTTGTATAGACAAGCTTCTAAAAAGTTAAAAAAAACATTGCATTTCAAAGCTTTAAAAAATATACATATATTTTTGAATTAAAAAAAATCATTTTTTTTTTGGAAAGTTCAATATTTCAAAAACGAATCAGTATTTTTTTTTTGGAAATTTAGTTTTTATTCGTACATTAATAAACACATTAAATTGGGCTTCCAAAATTGTTTCTTAAAAATGTTTTTGTATATAAGGGTCATTTTTTAAAAATTGACATTTTTTTTGATCGTTTGAAAAATTTTTTTTTCAGTTTTTCTTGGGTTTTAGTTTCTAAATCTATAGTAAACAAGTAGAAAAGGAGTTCTCCAAGTTGCGCAAAAATAATTTCAAATATTTTCCATTTTACGAGTATTTTTTGATAAAAATTTAAATTGAAAATTTCGAATGTACTAAAAATGTTGTTTTCTTGCATAAAATAACAATAATCCACAAAATAAATAGTAACAATAAATAGTTGAAATTTTGTGGAAAACAACTAAATTTAATAAGATAATTAATAAAAAAGTTGTTTGTTTACGAAATGATTTTGTTTAAAAGCATGAAAGACAAAAAAAAATAATTTTAAATAACGGCACATAACTTTCTTGGAACTTTTACGGTACCAATATTGTAAGGAATGATGAAATTCAGTATATTTATCTAGAATATAAAAAAAATTAATAATGATATGAGCCATTATAAACTAAAAGAACATTTATTAAAAAACAAATACGAAAATGGCCACGGAGATTACAGGCCACGGAGATTACAAAATCGACTATTTCTTAATTTTAATATAGTAAATGTAATTCAATGTCATCCAAATTATATAAGGTTCAAGTATGAGTAAATACCTTTCTTTTGGAGGTGGTTAGACTAAAAAATATTTATACGGTACAAAGATAACATTGAATTTTTACTCGGATGAAAAAATTATTTTGTATGCAAATTTTAAAGGAATTAACTGCAATAATTAAATTATAATAAAACATGAAATTAAAGGTTTTTTGACGTACTATAAGATAATGCATCGTAAAAAATTATTAAAAATTGTTTAGTTGTGTGAAAAAGCGAAAATGTTTAATTAGATTTTTTTTTTCCAAATCTTGTCACACTCGTTCAACTAAGAATTCGGACAACAAAACAATTTTTTTTGGCATATCATAAAATTGAAGTTTGAGAGAAAGCCTTTCAAACGACAAGGCCCAAAATTAAATAAAAAATCATTTTCATCATTAAAAATATTAATAAAACTGATTAAGCATGAAAATCACATCCCAAAAAGGCCACGGAGATTACACATTATTAATTACCATGGCTATACGTTACCATCAATCGATCTGCAAATTTTTTCTTATAATGCTGACATATAAACACAGTTCCATGCCAAATTTCAAGTCTTTAAATTGAAATGCAAAAAAAAAAATAGAAGCTATAACGCTAAAAATGTAATTTTTTTAAAACGACCATAAAAGCTTATTTTTAAGAAACCACTACAAGGAATTATAATTTTGTTCTTACATAAACTAATCTTTGCTTAAAGCATATGGCATCCTGTTTTTAGCTCCAACTGCTAAAAGAGTTGTTTTAGTCATTTAAAAAATAAATTTTATGCTTATGAACAGTTTTCTCTAATAACATTCGTTTTTAAAATTCCTAGTCTATTACATAGGAGCAAGTTCGTGCGACCTTGTCGTGCATTTTATTTTTGTTAATCTACAAAAAAACGATTACTTTGATAATTACTTGATAAAAAAGGTACAAATGATATGTGAAAAAGGTAAGTTTTGAGAGAAATTGTTATTATTTTGAATTGTAAAAACATGAAAAATCAACATTTTCGTATGATTCTTTTTAATTTGTTTGTTTTTTCTTTTTTGTGTAGATTATGAAAAAACATAAAATAAAAAATTAGAATATAATATAAAAACTTAATTCGATTGCTTGTAAAAAAGTTATCAACAATTATACGTGAATAAGTGCGTTTACATGAACATTTGAAGCCCTGAAACTAGTATAAATTAACATTTTTTTCATCCTCGAAATTTTTTTCATCAATCCGCCGTAAATACGAAAGTAAAACAAAAACTTTCTAGAGAAAAAAAATTTTTTTCTAAAATTTGGAAAAAAAATGTATGGCAGATAGGTACTTATTTAAAATTAAAACAGTTTAATTAGGTATCTACTAATTTCCATAAAATTTATCGCCAATATACCTACTTTTTATAAAGTTTGTCATTGCAATTATTATGTTTTCTAGAACACATTGTATCTTTGTAGCATTGGTTGAGAGTTCTCTCGCTTCAGATAGTAATTATTTGATTTTTCACCAGAATTGAAAATTTCAAATCAATACCTACAAAAACCATGCAAACAAGAAAATGTGTTCAGACAAACAAGTTCAAGCGAAAAATATATCTCTACCTCAATACATATACTCACAAAAACATACAAACAAGAAAACAGAACAGGCCAACAGAAAAAGGTCAAAAAAGAAATTGTTTTTCATTTCCACCACTCGGAAATCTCCCTACTCCCTTACTCTATCTTTCGTTGAAAAATGAAAATAATAAAATTTCTCTTTCTTACTATTTGTTTCTATCTTTCTTATCCTACTCTCCACTGACAAATTTTGCTGATTTCAGCGACACCACAGGCTAGGGACTCTAACATAAAATCACGTCAATTGATAATACTATAAGATATATTATATACAATGATAATACTATAAGATATATATACAATGATATTTCGTTGCAGATGTCAACTGATTGCCCTGAACAACATTTTTTGGATTTTTAAAGGTCAACTCTGAAAATGCATTTTTTGGGAGCATAAAATAAAATGTTATCGTCCATCACTAACGTGAAGTGGATATTTTTAAGACATTGAACCATTGTACATATATATAAACTATAGTACTCTCATGGAACAGAAAAAAGTGTTATGGAATACACTCTACCGAGGGCGCTGTCGTAGGAAAATATTGTCGTGGAGACTTTTGATTTAGGGTGGGGTAGTAATTGAGGAAGAGTGAGAAAATTTTATCAGCTCTGGCAATGAGAAAGACGAGAAAGAGAAAATAAAATTTTGTTTTGTATCATTTTCCTTTTGAGGGATCTTCTGTGTGTTTTGTTGTTATATTTTTTTGTCAAGAATATTTGTTTTGTTTTTGCTATTTCTACGGAACAAAGCAACGTTGTTCAATTTCGGCATATCTAACCAAAATACAACGTTGCTTTTTATTTGTATGGACACACATACCTATTTGAATAGATTTAAGTAGGAATAATTTTGAAAATTGATTCTTGATAGGATTAGGCTTTTTTGAATTTTAGTATATCTACATAGGAACTTTATCTTAATATATTAGGTAACTTACCTATGTTGATTGCAATTATTATTATTTTTGTTATTCAAAAGTACCTATAATAATTGGTGTAATTTTGAAGAACAAAAATAATAATTGCAATCAACTATTTTAACTGCCTACATTAGATGCAGTGGGTGGTAAGGTAGTGGAAATTGTTTTTTTTTTTTGCAATTATTATAATTATGTACATACCTATATAGGTATAAAACTATTTCTTTAAGCAAATCTAATAGGTACGTATACCTATATTTTTATTAGAGAAAATAGCTTTTACATATGTATGTACATTAGACTGGGCCAAAAAAATTGACTATTTTTTTTTTTGAAAGATATATCGAGAATATCATTCAGAATGACAAAAAAAAAATTTCGTAAAAGTTTGAGCCCTTAATATCAATTTTAAGAGGGCTATCATCGCTAATTTTGATTTTTACTCATACAAAACATTGAAGTAAAAAAAATTCATTTTGACTTACTTTTATATAAAATTAAATTCCCTACAAAAAAGGTCTAATTGAAAATTTTCGTCAGACAAGCCGTTTTTGAGTAATTAAGCTTAATAAATTGTTATTTTTCGTTAGTTACAAAATTCCAAATTAAAAAAGTAAAATCGAAGAAAAATAACAATTTATTAAGCTTAATTACTCAAAAACCGCTTGTCTGACGAAAATTTTCAATTAGACCTTTTTTGTAGGGAATTTAATTTTATATAAAAGTAAGTCAAAATGAATTTTTTTTACTTCAATGTTTTGTCAGTTCTGACGCAAAACATGAAATTATGACTAAAAATCAAAATTAGCGATGATAGCCCTCTTAAAATTGATATTAAGGGCTCAAACTTTTACGAAAAATTTTTTTTGTTATTCTGAATGATATTCTCGATATATCTTTCAAAAAAAAAAATAGTCAATTTTTTTGGCCCAGTCTAATGTACATACCTATATAAAATATGGTATGGTAGAAAATAATTTTGATTAAAAAAAAAAATATTTTTATGCGTTCATAGGTATTTATATAATTAAAAATAAAAAAAAGAAATTTGATATAGTTATAGACCAGTTTTTAAAATTTATTCATATAAACTTTGTTTGCAAAAAATATAGAAAATGTTTAATACTTTTTATGTTTATATAAACAATTTCAGAAATGTATAAATATTCACATAAGGCAATTGTGAAAAAAAAAATCAAATAAGTTTTTCGAGAAAAAAATAATTTTAGAAAACTTAAATTAATTAAAAAAAAATTAGAATAAATAGAATAAAATTATTATTGACATAATATTTAAAAAAAATCAGATACCTTTCTTGGAAAAAATAGGTTGTCTGCATTTACATATTGCACAATAAGCAATTTTAGAAAAATTAAAAAAAAAAGAAATATTGTGTCAATTTTAAAAAAATTATTGATGCACCCCACATGGAAAACTTTGAAAATAAAAATAAACGTTTTTTTATAAAAAATAGTTTTTATCCATATTGTTACAAATTAAGCGAAAACTTTATTGCTCATTAATGTACAAAAAAAGAAAATCTTAACCTAAGCGAACCACGCTGTTTTAAGAACTAATCCAATCTGACGTTCCTTTTTCAATTCTCCGTTGGGCTGAGAAGAAAGTGCTGACAAGTAGATGATGATAAGTAGATGTTGACAAGTGGATCTGTTTGTTTGATGTTTCGTTTCGTCACATTACCCCCCTCTTACGCTTAAGGTTCCGAATTAAGCTGATAGAACTTTTTCAAGCGGTTAAAATGAACGATTTTTGTTGTCCTACCTTTCTGGATGCGGTAGACAACGTCAGAAATCCTTTGTACGATCTCATATGGACCATCCCAATCCGATTGTAACTTCGGACTTTTACCTTTTCTTCTTGTAGGATTATGTAGCAAAACTAACGTCCCAGGGTCAAAAGTTTGCATAGTGCTCCGTAAGTCATAACGATGCTTCAATTTTCGGCTACCATTTTTCAGTCTATAACGAACGATGTTCTGCGTTTCTTCAATCCGATCGCGGATCTTTTTCAAGAACTCGTTGGTATGCTCGCTATCCTGTTGGTGTGGTGCCAAGAGATTTTCAGCAGGGAGATGAAGTTCATGACCATAAATCAGCATAGCGGGTGTTTCACCAGTAACATCATGTACTGCTGTTCGATAGGCTAGCATCAAAAGTGGTAAATATTGATCCCAGTCACGTTGATGTTGTTCGCAGAACTTGGCCAGATAGTCCAGTATTGTTCGGTTGAACCGCTCTACCATGCCATCTGATTGAGGATGCATAGCAGTTGTCCTGGTTTTCTCTATTCCGAGGCGCTCCATAGTCTTGACAAAGATTTCGGACTCGAAATTCCGACCTTGATCGCTGTGAATTTGCATCGGCATACCATGGCGGGAAAAGACATCACTTATAAGGCGGTTCACGATAGTTTCACTTGTTTGGTCTGCAATCGCAAAGCATTCGGGCCACTTTGAAAAGTAGTCCATGCAACACATTATGTATCTGTTTCCAGCGTCAGTTCGAGGGAGTGGTCCTAAGATATCGACTGCAATGCGTTCAAAAGGGGCGCCGACATTGTACAATTGTAATGGGGCAACTCGTCGAGGATTCGGTCTTTTTCTAGCTTGACAAACTTTGCAACATTTACACCATATTCGCACATCTTCTGAACATCCGATCCAATAAAATGATCTCTGAAGTTTGCTAAGGGTCTTAGCCATTCCAAAATGACCTCCAGAAGGGCTATCGTGGACCATTGAAAGAATTTGTTGTTGGAGCTGCTTTGGTACAACAGCTTGGTATACCACATCGGTGCGCTGAAAGTGTTTTCTGTAAAGAATTTCATTACGAAGACATAAAGTTTCGAAAATAGTCCAGTATGACTTTAATATGGGATCGTATTGGGAAATATTTTTCTTTTCAGGTCGCTGATTAAGTCTTACCCAATCCTTGACAATTTTCAATTGTTCGTTGGCGTCTTGAATTCTTGCCATATCATCAACTATGGCCAAACTGGCTACTAGGGTGTGATCACGTTCTTCCTTGCTGTCACAATGTCGACATGATTGTTGGAGACAAGGCCTCCTTGACAAAGCATCAGCGTTGGCGTGGCTCTTTCCTGGTCTATGAGTAACAGTAAGGTCGTACTCAGCTAACTGCTCCAACCATCGAGCTAACTGACCTTCAGGTTCCTTAAAATTCATCAGCCACTGTAGAGATGAATGATCAGTTCGTAACGTAAAGTGACGTCCCAACAAATACGGCTTGAAGTGTTTGACGGCTTTTATTACTGCAAGGAGCTCCTTTCTTGTTACGCAGTAGTTTATCTCTGGTTTCGAAAATGTCTTGCTGAAAAATTCTATAGGCTGTTCCACCCCATCGACCACCTTCGAAAGCACAGCACCGCATGCAAATTTACTCGCGTCAGTATCTAACACGAACACATCTGTTTCTTCTGGTAAAGTTAATGTAGGAGCGCTGACTAAACTCGACTTTATTTTTTGGAAAGCCAGTTCGCACTCGGGAGTCCATGCGAAGATTTTATTTTTCTCAGTCAACCTCGTAAGGGGCTTAGCAATCTCCGAGAACGAGCGAACAAATCTTCTGTAGTAGGCCGCGAAACCTAAAAATGTCTGCACTTCATTTTTACATTTTGGAGCTGGCCAACTGGAAACAGCCTCTGTCTTAGCTGGATCTGGAGAAATCCCAAGATCTGAAACGACATGACCCAGAAATAAAACTTTGTTACAGAAAAGGTTGCATTTTTGCGGGGAAACTTTCAACCCGGCTTCTATTAGACGTTGGCAAACTATTTCGAGGTTCAGGAGGAGTTCCTCGAATGTTCTGCCGTGAACCACCAAGTCGTCCAAATAGACCTTACAAACACCAAACAGCCCTTCTAGGATGGTTTCCATAAGCCGCTGAAATGTCGCAGGGGCATTACATAAGCCGAACGGCATAACATTAAATTCCCAAAGGCCGTCCCCTGTGCTAAAAGCAGTTTTTTCTTTTGATGATTCATCCAACTCTACTTGCCAATAACCTGATTTAAGATCTAAAGTTGCAAGCCATTTCGATCCGGCCATTGAGTCAAGTGCATCAGCTCTTTGCATAGGGTAGCCATCTTTTACTGTCACATCATTTAGACGGCGATAGTCGACGCAAAAACGAAAAGTTCCATCTTTCTTACCTACGACTTCCGAATGATCCCTTGGCGAGCCATGTCAATGACCAAAGAAGCGGCCACATTTTTCTTGGACCATGGAAGACGTCGAGGAGTTTGTTTTATTGGAATCGACTTACCCGTATTAATGTGATGTTTCAACACACTCGTGTGACCAAGTTCATCTGGACTCAAGGCAAAAACAGTTCGATAACGGATCAGAAAATCATCAGCTTTTATTTTTTGTTCAGCAGATAAAGAAGGAGATAAGCAAGCACTAAGATCATTAACTTCCACAGTGTTCAATAGGAGTTTGAACTGCAAATTTAATTCATTTTGGCAGGGGTCACCTTGCAGTGGAATATCTGTGTTCTGCAACCGAAGTACATTGGATTCCAGATCTACTATGCATCGAAACGAACCAAGAAAGTCAACTCCAAGTATACAATCTTGGTGCATGTCAGCAACAATAACATTCATCTGTGTTGTGAAAGATTCGATTTGAAACATAACCTCAATTGATCCTAGTATCGGTGTTAGGTGTCCCGCGATGCCCTTGATGAAAGACGATGATGGCTTTAGTTTAGAAAGTTGTACGGGTGAGAGCACTTTTGGATGGATAACTGTATGAGAAGCGCCAGTATCCACTACCAAATGACATGGGTAAGTGTCGATGTAGCCACGTATATAAAGAACATTTCTGTTTAAGCGAGCAGAATTTATAACGGGGACTTGGTTTACGGCTGGCTCGTGTCCCTCGGAGCCAGCGAACAGCAGTTTAAATTGTCCGTCTGTGAATGATTACGATTTATTTCAAGAGCTGGTCCTTTGTCATGAGCCTTGCGGATTTTAATTGCCTGAAAATTTGGAGAAGCAGCGATTACTTCAAATTCAAGAGTTTCACCCACCTGAATATCGGGAATCGCAGGAACAGTTGTATCAAATTTACGAGCATGAAAGTAAAGCTTTCTTTTCAGTGAAGGACAATCGATGAAGCCATATTTTTTTTCGAAGCTATACCATTTGACTTTGCCCGAATAGCGTGTTGAATCGTGAGAAATGTTCGGTTCACTGGTGTTTATTTTGTCGACCGAGCGGCTATGGACGTTTAGGGCCAAATTAGTGTGTTTCGTCAGCGGTGGGCCCTTTAAGCTGACGAATTCCCGTTTCCCGAACTTTCTCTTTCTTCAAATTGGGCAAGCAAAATATTTGCAGATCGCCGTGCGGCTTTGGTTGCAATACGACTGGATTCTATTCTAAGAGCGATCTCTAAAGCATCGTGGAGTGAGTAAGGTTCATTTTCACGTACTCGACACTGCACTTCACTATCGGAGATGCCGTCTAGAAATTGTTGAATGCATAAATGGTCTCGGACATCTCTTTTCAAAGACGGGTATACTAATCGAGCTAAACGCTGGACATCGTTTGCGAATTCAACAAGTTTTTCACCATTATTTTGATACCTAGTTCGGAATATAGAGTACGCATTCGCAGACTGCATGACGGCCCCAAAACGTTTCCGAAGTGCTGTTGTTAGGAGTGAATAATTTGACAGAGTTTCACTTTCTAATGCCCCCACATAAGATAGGGCCGAGTCTCTCAGACTTGCCGAGAGAAAAATTGCAGATTGCATGTCGGACCATTCATTAGCTTTAGAGACCATGCGTAAGTGAGTCTCGTAATCCTCCCACGAAGATTTTCCATCAAATTCCATCAGGCGAATAGCAGGTCGTCTGGACATACTGCCGATTGTTGCTTGTGGAAAGATAGAACAATGCTCTTCCCGGTTGTTTTGTTGGATGGTAACTGGTTCCTGGGGCAATGTTCCGTAGTTTTCATTCGATGGTCGGTTGGTTGGTTGGATAGCAGTTGGCTCTTTCGGCAATGGTCCAAGATTTTGAGTTGACGAATTTGGAAGCACAGATGTCTCGATGCCACTATCAGCAAAGACACGATTTGCAAAAGCTGTTGCATTTAGTGCTGTACTTTCCAAATCGGAAACTCTTCTAGTCAAGTTGACACTCAATTCATCCAGGCGATTTCCAATGTCCTGGATGGCAGTTAAGATCATGGAATTTTCGTTATTACTGGGTGGTGGGCTATTCATTTTCATGAATTTTTACAGAGAAACCCCACACCTGACACCAAATGTTACAAATTAAGCGAAAACTTTATTGCTCATTAATGTACAAAAAAAGAAAATCTTAACCTAAGCGAACCACGCTGTTTTAAGAACTAATCCAATCTGACGTTCCTTTTTCAATTCTCCGTTGGGCTGAGAAGAAAGTGCTGACAAGTAGATGATGATAAGTAGATGTTGACAAGTGGATCTGTTTGTTTGATGTTTCGTTTCGTCACAATATATTTTGTAACAAAATAATATATTTGCCCTGCGAATTTTGAACAAACAAATATTTCTTTTAATGTTTGTCTACGAATTTTTATCAAATTTGGAAATTATTAATTCATTAAAATAAAAATTTTGTTTTTTTTTTTTTGTATTTTGTTAATATAAATATAAAAGGTACGAATTTATGCAAACAAAGTTTAATAAACCTTTTATTATTATTAAACTAATTTTAAATATAAGAAATTTCTTTAAAATTGTTCTAGAAAAAAATTTGGGATTTAATTTCAAGTATTTAAAAATAAAGATTCTAGGAAATATTTTCAAAAATTAATCGCTCAAACTTTTTCAAGACATTGATTTTTCAAAAACATTCCGGGCGCCGCGCCGTTTTCGAGAAAAATACGATTTTTGAAAACCAGTTTTTATTTTTTTTTACATTTGTATGGTGGGTACCTTTATGTTTAGGTAAAATAAATTTTTTTTCTCACATCTTGAAGATTATATTGATTAACTTTTACTTATCAAGTTTAAAAAAAATCTAGCATGGGGTTTTCGAAATATTGAGTTTTGAAAAGTTTATTTTAAAAATCCAAATTTTTTTTTTTGAAAATTTTAATACCTACACAATTCTATTTAAGTTTTTGGGGAGCTTTAGCAAAAAAAAAGATCAAAATCGGTTGTACCGTTTTTGATACAATGAAAAACAAAAAAATGGTTCCATGGGGGGTACAAAAAATACCCATTTTTTGAAAAAAATTTTTCAACTATTAATTTAAAATAAATAACCACTGCCAATCGCACAGACAATGATTATGAGAAAAAAACGCGAAAATTTATTGGCAATTAATGTATAATGCTGCTCAAACACCTATACATATCCATTTGCCTCTAAAAAACGGCTGAAATATGAAAAAATAAGACATGGTTCCCACATTTAAAAATCGCCATGTTAATTATTTTAGCAGAAATTGTTTTTTTCTGATTTAGTAGTTGAAGTTTACCTATTACAAATTAACCAAAAAAAATATATTTAATACATACATATATTTTTCTTCCATTAAAAGTAAAAAATGTGAAAATATTTTTTTTTTCGAAAAACAAATGTTTATCTTTAAATGCGATTTGCGGCTAAACGGAGCTCTGTAGACCCCCCAAAGTTGACATTTTTAAACGTGATTTCTGGCTAAACTAGGTATCTTAGAGGATTAAAAATTGCATATTCGTGGTCTAGGGAGTGCCAGCTTTCAATCCACGTATCGCATGTAACGAAAAACAAATGTTTATCTTTAAATGCGATTTGCGGCTAAACGGAGCTTCGTAGACCCCCCAAAGTTGACATCTTCTAACGTGATTTCTGGCTAAACTAGGCATCTTAGCGAGTTAAAAATTGCATACTCGTGATGTAGGGAGTGATGTATCACATGATTTTTTTCTAATTGATAAAATTTTAGTCAAAATTAAAGTTTTCAAAATTCTACATTTTGAAACTATAATTCTCCAAATTCCGCGTTTCGAAATTCTACTTCTCAAAATTCTGCATTTCAAAATTTTACTTACAAAGTAAAAAAGCCAAAATTTTAAAATATTATTTCCCAAAATTTGGCATTTCAAAATTTTGCTTTTCTAATTTTACTTATTAAGTTTTCTGCATTTAAGAATTCTACTTCTCAAAGTACATTTTTCAAGATTATATTTCCCAAAATTTTGCTTTTCAAAATTCTACTTCTCAAAATTCTGCTTTTCAAATTGTACCTACCTATTAAGTTTTCTGCATTTCAGAATTCTACTTCTCAAAATATCTTTTTCAAAAATTAACTTTTTAAGTTTTCTGCATTTCAAAATTTTATTTCCTAAAATTCTGCATTTCAAAATTTGCCTTTTCAACATTTTACTTACTAAACTTTCTGCATTTCAAAATTCCTTTTTCAAACTTCTGCTGTTCAAAATTTTACTTGTTAATTTTTATGCATTTCAAAATTTAATTTCCCAAAATTCTGCATTCCAAAATTCTACTCTTCAAAATTTTAGCTTTCAATATAATTGTTCTGTATTTCAGAATAATACTCAAAACTCCAATTCCCAAAATTCTGCATTTCAAAAATCTGCCTACAAAAATAATTATCTATCCACACAAAATAATTGTTCTGAGTGGTAACCGTTTAAGAATTCGTGTATTTGAATAAAAATCCTACATTATTTGCTCCAATATAAATACAACAAAAATCAAACCCAACAATATACCGTTTTTTCTCTATGCGTGAAGCAAAAATGCCACCTCATACTTATTTGTATAGAAAATTGATAAAAAGAAAACAGAAAATAGCTTTCTTGTCGTCGCTTTGTTCTGCACCTTCGGTTTGCTTTTACCGAAAATATTATCACCCCTTCCTGATTATCGTCTGTCCTTACTCTCCACAACTCTACGTAAAAAGTTATGGAATACGCTCGTATGGCGCCGTATCTTTCGTTCCTCTTCATGAGAGTACTATAGTTTATATATACAATGATTGAACTTGCTATGAAATTTTCATTGTATATATAAACTATAGTACTCTCATGAAGAGGAACGAACGACGCGGCGCCATACGAGCGTATTCCATAACTTTTTACGTAGAGTTGTGGAGAGTAGGGACAGACGATAATCAGGAAGGGTCGATAATATTTTCGGTAAAAGCAAACCAAAGGTGCAGAACAAAGCGACAACAAGAAAGCTAGTTTTTGTTTTGTTTTTATTCATTTTCTATACAAATAAGTATGATGTGGCATTTTTTGCTTCACGCATAGAGAAAAACGGTATATTGTTGGAATGAAGGTTTTATTTTTTTCGTTCGCTGTTTTGTATCTACATTTATGTTGGAGCAAATAAATATATGTATGGTAGGTACGAGTAGAGGATTTTAATTCAAATACACGATTACCACTCGGAACAATTTTTTTGTTATAGGTAGTTAGATAATTATTTTTGTAAGCTGATTTTTAAAATGCAGAATTTCGAGAATTAGAGTATTAGAGTTCTGAAATAGGTACAGAAAAATTATATTGAAAGCTAAAATTTTGAAGAGTAGAATTTTGGAATGCAGATTTTTGGGAAATGAAATTTTGAAATGCATAAAACTTAATAAGTAAAATTTTGAACAACAGAAGTTTGAAAAAGGAATTTTGAAATGCAGAAAGCTTAGCACCTAAGTAAAATTTTAAAAAGCAAAACTTTGAAATTCAGAAATTTAGAAAATAAAATTTTGAAATGCAGAATTTTAGGAAATAAAATTTTGAAATGCAAAATTTTGGGAAATATAATTTTGAAAAATGTACTTTGAGCAGTAGAATTCTGAAATACAAAAAACTTAATAAGTAAAATTTGAAAAGCAGAATTTTGAAAAAGAAATTTTGAGAAGTAAAATTTTGAAATGCCATATTTTGGGAAATTTTAATATGCACAAAACTTAGTAAGTAAAATTTGGAAATGCAGAATTTTGAGAAGTAGAATTTTGAAATGCACAATTTTGAGAAGTAGAGTTTCAAAATGCAGAATTTTGAAAACTTTAATTTTGATAAGTAGTATATTGAAAACTAAAATTTTATCAATTAGAATCTTGAAATTCAAAATTTTGAGAAGTAGAATTTTGAAATGTAAAATAACAAAAAAAAATCATGTGATACATCACTCCCTACATCACGAGTATGCAATTTTTAACTCGCCAAGATGCCTAGTTTAGCCAGAAATCACGTTTGAAAAAGTCAACTTTGGGGGGTCTACGGGCTCCGTTTAGTCGCAAATCGCATTTAAAGATAAACATTTGTTTTTCGTTACATGCGATACGTGGATTAAAAGGTGGCACTCCCTAGATCATGAATATGCAATTTTTAACTCGCTGAGATGCCTAGTTTAGCCAGAAATCATATTTAAAAGTACATTGGGTGGCTCGCTCTGCAGGACTTAAGAATTTTAAGTCCCTTTTTCGGGGACACACCCTTTCACGCGACTCCATCGCTCCGCTTAGGGTATGTTAAGTCACCTGGCAGGCGCCAATGTAAACAATGTATGAAAAATCAAAATTTCTTCAATTTTTAAAATAAATATTTCGAAAACCCCATGCTAGATTTATTTTAAGCTTGATAAATAAAAGCTTATCAATATAATCTACAAGATGTGAGAAAAAAAATTTATTTTACCTAAAAATAAAGGTACCCACCATACAAATGTAAAAAAATATTAAAAATGGTTTAAAAATCGTATTTTTCTCGAAAACGGCGCCTGGAATTTTGATAATTTTTTTTTTGTATGATCTTTAATTTATTAAAACAAATTTTGAAATTAAGATATTACAGCTTGTACCTACCATAGAACCATTTTTCTAAATTTTGACATTTGACAATTTTCTCATTATGAAAATTTTTTATATAGATGCTTCCAAAAAGTTTAAAAACATTGCGTCTCAAAGCTTTGAAAAAAAATATTTTTTTTAATTTTTGGAAAGAAGTAATTTTTTTTCTTGGAAAATTCGATATCTCAAAAACGGCTCAATATTTTATTTCGAAACCTAATTTCCATTCGTACAATAATAAAAACTTAAGGTTGGTGTACCAAATTTTTTTTTATTTTATTTTCACCTACAAAATTATGTACATAATTGCAAGTTTTGTATGTTGAAAAAATTTAACGCTAGATTTTGATCAAAGTTGACTTTACAATGATAGACAAAACGGAAAAATATTTTTTTATCTAAAAATTTTTTTTTTGAAAAATCAATGTCTTAAAAAAGTTTGAGCGATTAATTTTTGAAAATATTTCTTAGAATCTTTATTTTTAAATACTTCCAATTAATATCCCAAATTTTTTTCTAGAACAATTTTAAAGAAATTTCTTATATTTAAAATTAGTTTAATAATAAAAGGTTTATTAAACTTTGTTTGCATAAATTCGTACCTTTTATATTTATATTAACAAAATACAAAAAAAAAAACAAAATTTTCATTTTAATGAATTAATAATTTCCAAATTTGATAAAAATTCGTAGACAAACATTAAAAGAAATATTTGTTTGTTTAAAATTCGCAGGGCAAATATATTATTTTTTTACAAAATATATGGATAAAAACTATTTTTTATAAAAAAACGTTTATTTTTATTTTCAAAGTTTTTCATGTGGGGTGCATCAATAATTTTTTTAAAATTGACACAATATTTCTTTTTTTTTTAATTTTTCTAAAATTGCTTATTGGCAATATGTAAATGCAGACAACCTATTTTTTCCAAAAAAGGTATCTGATTTTTTTTAAATATTATGTCAATAATAATTTTATTCTATTTATTCTAATTTTTTTTTAATTAATTTAAGTTTTCTAAAATTATTTTTTTCTCGTAAAACTTATTTGATTTTTTTTTCACAATTGCTTTATGTGAATATTTATACATTTCTGAAATTGTTTATATAAACATAAAAAGTATTAAACATTTTCTATATTTTTTGCAAACAAAGTTTATATGAATAAATTTTAAAAACTGGTCTATACCTATATCAAATTTCTTTTTTTTATTTTTAATTATATAAATACCTATGAACGCATAAAAATATTTTTTTTTGTAATCAAAATTATTTTCTACCATACCATATTTTATATAGGTATGTACACACAGTCACAAAAGTAAGTATACAGCACGAAACAAAATGTTAAGCAGAGAGAAAAAAATTGAATAAGCATATGTGATGAAACATTTGGCATATATTTTTTAGAAAATTTTATTCTCTTTTCATAAAATCAATTATCAAAACATTTTTAAAAAAAATGGCTTAGATATCAACTTAAAACTAAAACTCTCTCAGAATTCTGATCACAAAAGTAAGTATACACTAATAGAAATAACAACATTTTTAACTTAATATTATAATTTAGTAATTTGTTGGGTAACCTTTTGATTTAATTACGGCGTTTATTCTTGATGGCATCGACGAAACATGTTTTTGGGTAACACTTAGTGTTATTTTGTTCCAATCTTCTTGAAGGATCCTTTTAATCTCTACTTTTGATTTTACCTCATGTTTGCGGATTTAACGCTCCAGATGATCCCATAAAGGCTCAATAACATTTAAATCTGGCGATTGAGGAGGTGTTTTGAGTTGTCTTCGCACATTATATAGCAGCCATTCTCTCATGATTTGTGAGGTATGCTTGGGGTCATTATCTTGCTGAAAGATGAATGACCCCTCACAACCTAGTATTTGTGCACTTTGATGAAGATTATTTTTTAGGATGTCGAGGTAACCAAAACGATCTATCGTACTCTCAATAAAAACCAGGGGCCAAATTACCGTATCAGTTATCGAGTAATACGTGACTGAATAAATTATGTGAGTTTGGCATTACCGCTTACGTTATCGAGCAATAAATTACTCCAATTTGACATTTTCATTCGACCACTGATGGGACTCACTCACTCGTCACTGAAGCGGTAATTCGGCCCCAGGTTACCCACTCCAGATGCCGCCATGCACCCCTACACCATAACCGAACCACCACCATGTTTAACAGTTCCAGTCAGGTGATTAGGATCTTACGCCGTATTAGGTTTTCTTCGCACTTTTGCACGTCATCAGAGCCATGGATGTTGAATTTGCTCTCGTCAGAAAATATAACGGTATTCCAGAAAGCAAAATCGGTCTGAATATGACTTCTGGCAAATTCAATCCGCTTTTGGCGATTGAACTTGCTAATGAATGGTTTTTTCCTTATAACACAGCCCTTATATCCGACTTCGTGAACGATGCGGCGTATGGTTTGGGTACCTCATGACTTACCTGTCTCTACTTCCATCTCGGTCTGCAGTTTAAGTGCGCTTATTTTCGCATTTTTCTTATCTTTGCGAATTATTAATCGGTTCTCATGTTCAGAGAACGTTCGCGGGCGGTTGCTGGGCTCCTATCAACAAGTACAGCTACTTTTCGAATCGACTTTCCTTCACTTGAGTACTTAACTACCTATTAATTTTTGTAAATCCAAGGAGAGCTCTTTTCCACGTGGTGCCATTTCTAATTTTAAAAGAAATAATTTGAACTAAAATAGGCTAGTCTAGTGGTTTTGCCTTACCTTTTTAATAAAAAAATCGACTCAAAAGTTTATATTGATGCAACATCACATAAGAAAAACTGTCTGTATACTAACTTTTGTAACCTATTTCTTTTACCTGTGATTACAAATAATGAGATAGCAAAGAAGTGGAAACAAATTGTACCGTTATTTTGCTTAACAGCAATAATGCCTATGACAAGAAACATCTGCCATATGCGGAGAATAGGTATGGATTTGATATTAACGGTATTTTTTCGTCTATTTACGTATTAGTTTGGTTGTATACTTACTTTTGTGACCGAGTGTACATATGTAAAAGCTATTTTCTCTAATAAAAATATAGGTATACGTACCTATTAGATTTGCTTAAGGAAATAGTTTTATACCTATATATGTACATAATTATATTAGGTGCGTTTTATTATTCACAAATCTATCGGGATCCGGATCTGGATTAAGTTTTAACATGTATTACAAAAACAATTTGGGATCCTGTTTTCTATCGGGATCTATTTCAAAGATCCAAAAATTAGTTATTACACTGGCGAGAAGATGGCTTTTATGATAAGGTAGTGCAAGTTATAGTGTAAAGAAAAAAGACAAGAAATAATTTAAAATTTACAAACCTAAGGATAAAAAGAGACGGGCTTATAACACTGCTGTCACTAAGATCCGTATCGTTTTATTTTCAAGGGATGATCCAGATCCGGATCCAGGTAGATTTGTGTATAATAAAACGCACCTATTAATTGTAAAAAAAAAACAATTTCCACTACCTTACCACCCACTGCATCTAATGTAGGCAGTTAAAATAGTTGATTGCAATTATTATTTTTGTTCTTCAAAATTACACCAATTATTACCTATGCTTTTGAATAACACAAATAATAATAATTGCAATCAACATAGGTAAGTTACCTTATATATTAAGATAAAGTTCCTATGTAGATATACTAAAATTCAAAAAAGCCTAATCCTATCAAGAATCAATTTTCAAAATTATTCCTACTTAAATCTATTCAAATAGGTATGTGTGTCCATACAAATAAAAAGCAATGTTGTATTTTGGTTAGATACTCGTATGCCGAAATTGAACAACGTTGCTTTGTTGCGTATGAAATAGCAAAAACAAAACAAATATTCTTGACAAAAAAATATAACAACAAAACAGACAGAAGATCCCTCAAAAGGAAACAGCGCCCTCGGTAGAGTGTATTCCATAACACTTTTTTCTGTTCCATGAGAGTACTATAGTTTATATATACAATACATTTTACACCAATTGATTTGCCTTTCGTCTTTTTGACATATTGGCTTTATATATATATCTTATAGTAATATCGAGAAGTCAAAAGATTGTGGCGGCATCTTCAGGCTACGGACCGCATTTGCTAAAATGTGCCTCTGCTAAATTTTGGAGACTTCAAAATATGGGTGTAGAGATAATGGAAGAATGAGAAGAAATAAATTGTGTTGAGAATGTGCGCTGAAAGAAAAAATAGGAATAATAACAGAATGAGAAAATTATATTCATGGATGTGTATGTGACGTTTTGTGAGGATAGGGAAAATATATTTGTATGGAAAAATATAAATCTGTGACCATGGTTGCCACAAACAAATAAATATAAATATAGAATGTAATCATGGCATATAGAATAAAAGAAAGTTTTTTGTGTTTTGGTTAGCCTTATTTTACTTATTTTACCTTAAATACTTGTAAATAAAATAAAATATATAAGTATGAATATGTGTACAGTTCAATCATTATACTTTCTAGAACACACTGTATCTTTGTAGCATTGGTTGAGAGTTTTCGCTTCAGATAGTAAATATTTGATTTTTCACCAGAATTGAAAATTTCAAATCAAATGGTAAGCATATCTCTTTATTTTAATACCTACAAAAACCATACAAAGAAGAAAATGTATTCAGACAAAAAAGTTCAAGCAAAAAATATATCTACCTCTATACATACTCATAAAAACATGCAAACAAGAACAACAGAAAAAGGTAAGAAAAGAACATCTTTTTTTCATTTCCACCACTCGGAAATCTCCCTTACTCTGCCTTGAGTTGAAAAATGAAAATAAAAAAATTTCTCTTTCTTACTACTTGTTTCTATCTTTCTTATCCTACTCTCCACTGTCAAATTTGACTCGTTTCAGCGACATCACAGGCTAGGGACTCTAACATAAAAACACGTCAATTGATAATACTATAAGATATATATACAAAGATATTGGTTGAGAGGTGAAGAAATGTTAAGGGATGGAATTAAGTTCTAGCCAGCAATGGAAAAATAAAATCGAGATTTCAGTACTCAAAGTTTCCAATGTAAACACGATGTCGTAAGTACGCAATATTTCCATTGTAAACATGGTGTTAAATGCAATCGTCGGTAAGGTAGGCTGCTACACGGAACGTGTAACCGTAACGTGTAACCGTAATGGGTTACATGGAACGTATAAGTTTTACTCACGTTTTCGATTCACTCTACCGCCGGCAAAGATGTTTGCACATCAAAAATAGGTATTATAATATGGACACGCAATACATTTTGGTAAAAATAATGTTTGGGGGGAAATGTTATTACCGGTACCTGTCATAGAACGGTTTTTTTGATTTACGAATTTCTCATCGAAAAAATATAATCTAAAATTTTTTTCGAAAAAATAGTTTTTTGATTTTTAAAAAACTAATATAATTTTTTGTTTTTGAAAATTCAATATCTAGAAAACGGATACACGAATAAATTTTTAAATTACGTTATAAAATTTATTTTATTGAATACTAATAACTTGCATATCAATTTTGTTTATAAAAATTTTAAGGACAATTTAGTACACAAAAAACATGTTTCAGTGCGTCTGTATGTCTGTACCTCTCTCTAGAAGCCTACCCACTAGCCCTATGTTCTTCAATCTCGGTAGTTAAGGGTCTTCGGTGATTCCCTAAAGGAGAAATTGAAATTTTTTTTTAGCTCCAAAACTAACGGTACCCGCCATACACCCGTAATGCATAATCTTATTTATCTCGAAACGGTGTGATATTATGGACATTGGACATGGACTACTTTTTTGCCAAAAAAATTTTGGGGCAAAATTTTATTAACGGTACCTGTCATAGAACCGTTTTTTGATTTTTTGACTTTCTCATCAACAGCTCTAACGATTTTAACCAAAATTTTCAACAGGAGCCCCCTTAAGGTTAAAATAATATTGTATATAAAAATATTCAAAAAAAAAACTATTTCTAAAATCTATACTACCTAATACTTAAAATTTGGCATCCCAAATTTTGTTCTCTAAAAATTTTAAGGAAATTTGTCATATAAAAAATTACTTAAATATTAAAAAGATTAATCAGACGGCAATTCTATACATTTGAACATTTTTATCTCATTAAATCCATGTTTTATATTTATAAAATGTATTTTAAGTTCCAAAGTATTTATTTGTGCGATCCAGTCGTGCATTTTATTTTTTAAGTTACTTGAATACACTCAATAGCATTCTGGGTGACAAAAATGGACATTCAATTGACTACAGTGCCGTGCACATGAACTATTCTTTAAAAGCGAAATCATTTTAAAGTTTGGGTTGAGTGATCTTAGAAAGTAGTCAACACGTTTATTTGAAATAAATTTTATTATTTTCTATATTGTTATATATATAATATGCACAAACATGAACAAGCTCTTTTATTTCAAGTGTGAAAGAGAATCTAATTCGATACGGTATCTTATACAAATAAACTAAAATTAATATTATTGTAGCAAATATGCTCAGTCCCATTGAGAAATGTTTTCATATGCTAATATTAATATTAAGAAAATATTCGTAGTTACAATTTGCCAAGCAACGCGAGTACGGGTCGGCTAGTTTTAAATAAAATACACTCACCCATATTCTGAAACTAGTATTTATGACTCGTACTCGGGTAGTTAAATACGAGTCGTAAATACGAGTTTCAGAATATGGGTGACTGATAATGAGTAGATAATTAAAGCTCACTTTGTTTCCTTTTTTATTTTTGCCTTATGAATTGTCGATGAGCTATTTATGCTCTTTCTAATAATTCGCTGTTTTTTTGTATGTATTAAATAGTTACTGACTTTGTTTTGAATGTGATATATTTCCAGAATGTGAACAATACAAATCGGAATCGTTTGACACCGACATTTATGTTACGAAACTTTTTGCTGGAGCTCAGCCGACCAAACACACAATTTCTAAATGTTCTCAATACACTTTTCCGTTGGTAGTTGGTGGTGAAAACGCATATCCGAGAGAATTTCCCCACATGGCATTGTTGGGATGCAAGGACGATAAGGGAAAATACATTTGGGATTGTGGAGCTTCTCTTATAAGTACGAATTATGTTCTAACCGCGGCTCATTGCATCGAGACTACCAAATGGTGAGACAAATATTACAAACAAAATTGTTTTCAGACTAAAAAAAATTTATTTAACAAAACATTTAAAAAAAACCAACTCAATAAATTTCACTAAACATGCCTTTTCATCGGTGATGAATGGTGATAAAAGGGAATTCCAAAAGAGGGGTAAAAAGGTATTACAACAACATCAAAAAAAATTTGCATTGGTCAATGCGACTTCGAACTAATCCAAATGCAATTTTCTAGTCCTTGAGCTGCCTGCCATCTGTCCAAAATATGGCCTGTGCAAAATCCTTATTTTGGATATTAGACTGGAGAAAAATACAAGAAAAATATTCTTATACGCTCAATTTAGACTTTCGTATATCTTCTTTCTTGTTGTATGTACCCGAAACAACGGTAGTTTAAATCTAAATGATTTGAAAAGAGGAAAGTTAATTAAATAGATAAACGTTCTATTATGCTCCCATACTTTCTCTTGGAGGTTTTCAAAGTTTGGGGAAAATAAATGTTTTATCGTTTTTGTATTAAAAAATAATTTTAAAAATTATAACAAAAAAAAAATGCAATAATAGATGAAAAATTTTACAGCATATCTATGCATTTTTTATAGAATATTACAAAAATACAAAACTAACAAAAATTATTAATATGTAATTCGGGTATTTGAGGGAAATCGTACTTTTATAAACTATTGAAAAAATCATAATTTGGAGACCATATGAGACACATTAAAAGAAATGTCTGAAAGGTCTTAAGGCCTGTTGTAATCGGTTGCAAGGCGAGTTTTTTCGCAAGTCCATAAGGAATTGTAGAAAAAACGACATCGGGACTAAGCGCTTACATGTAAATACAACAACTACTTAAGTCTAAACAGACTTAGCTAAGTCCAGAAAATTTTCGAGACATACTACGTTTTCACCAAGAGGAAATCCGTTAGAGATTTAAAATAAATCTTGAAGTGTTTTCACCAAATAAACTGAGATTTATTTGACGTTTTCACTCTGTCTTGTCATTCAATGGTCAATTTGGACAAGAGAAAAAAAAATTGCAATTGGATAGTAAACAGGAAAAAAACAGATATTTCTATTTTGTGTTGATTGGCAATGGTTTACATAGGTGCGTTCTAAAAAATAAGGTTTGTTTGTTTTGCAAATCTTATGATTGCGAGAAGATTTCAAGGAGATTTATTTAAAATCTTCATTTTAGGTGATTTATATTTGTATTGTAAATCTACGAGATTTAAAGGAGATTTATGGTAAATCCAATTAAATCCCGGATTTACCTTTGGTGAAAACGTGGTATCTTTGTATATATAACTTATAGTAATATCGACAAGTCGAACGATTGTGGCGGCATCTTCAGGCTACGGACCCCATTTGTTAAATTTGTCTCTGCTAAATTTTGGAGACTTCACAATATGGGTGTAGAGATAATGGAAGAATGAGAAAAAATAAATTGTGTTGAGAATGTGTAAAAAAAAATAGAAATAATAACAGAGTGAGAAAATTATATTCATGGATGTATATGTGACGTTTTGTGAAGATAGGAAAAATATATTTGTATGAAAAAATATAAATCTGTGTCCATGGTTGCCACAAACAAATAAATATAAATATAGAATGTAATCATGACATATATAATTAAAGAAAGTTTTTTATGTTTTGGTTAACCTTATTTTACTAAGTACCTTAAATACTTGTAAATAAAATAAAATATATATGAATATGTGTACAGTAAATTATTAGGATAAACAGTACAAACACGATTTACGCAACTAATAGAAATTAAGGCAGTTGCAATAACCGAGTTTGTTGAACTTACTGGGTTATATATTTTTTTAAATACAGTACAAACTCGATTTACGCAACTAATAGAAATTAAGGCAGTTGCATTAACCGAGGTTGTTGCACATACTGGGTTATACGTGAATAAGTGGGTCTACATGAACATTTGAAGCCCTGAAACTAGTATAAATTAACATTTTTTTTTCATCCTCGAAATTGTTTTCATCAATCCGCCGTAAATACGAAAGTAAAATAAAAACATTCTAGAGAAAAAAAAATATTTTCTAAAATTTGGAAAAAAAAGTTTAAAACAGTTTAATTTAATTTACATAAAATTTATGGCCAATATACTTTTTATAAAGTTTGTCATTGCAATTATTATGCTTTCTAGAACACACTGTATCTTTGTAGCATTGGTTGAAATTTCTCGCTTCAGATAGTAATTATTTGATTTTTCACCAGAATTGAAAATTTCAAATCAAATGATAGGCATATCTCTTTTTTTCAATACCTACAAAAACCATACAAATAAGAAAATGTATGTAGGAACTTATATCCAAATAAAATACCTACAACGTTATAATGTTACATTTGCATTTTTATTTAATTTAGAAAAAAAAAAGGGGAAATACACAGAATGATTGCTTTTACATTTAATTTACTGATTTGGAAACTATCTTTACAAGACCGCCGCCGCCCACGAGTGCACACCAAGAACTGCCAACTTCAAATCCAGTCCCATACCGCAAACCTCCGTAGTACCTGGTACCAGGCAAGCGCCCTGCTTACCCAGCTCAGCACCCAGCCCGCTCCTAATACTCCTCCAACCAGCAATATTATTCTTGGAATTCGTCTTGGCATTTTTCATATTACTTAATTTCATTGCGGCTATTTAAACCCATTTAAATAGGTCATGATTTCATCTTTGCATTGCTTGCATTATTACTTTGCATTGTTTGATTATTGGTTGACTCATTATGGTGTATGATTGCTGTCGCGACGATGACGGCAACAGTACACCATATTTGTGGAGGAATGTGCTGATTTGATTTGTGTTGCATTATCGTTTCTTGCGGCGACGGTCTGAAAGGGTAGTATCTGTTATTTAATTACATTATGATATACTTAAAGAATACTTATCTAGTCATGACCCCCACATCCGGCCATCCTGAGGAAAATCGACTGTCCTCAGTCGATGTCGCCTTCGTCTTCAGAGTCATCTAGGTCATCCCCCTCTCCGTCGGCCACCCAGGGCCTCATATAGTCAGCTGATGTACCCGTCACGTTAGGCCCCTCATGTTGACCCACCTTTTTTACTTCATATCTTTCATTTCTTTTTACTTTAGTCACCTCGTACGGCCCTAGGAAACTGGCGTGTAGCTTCAGCCCAGTCCCAAACTGCGTTCTTTTGATAGCGACAAGATCACTGATCTTGTACTCATGTGCTGCTCTCCTTTTCTTGTTATAGGTTTTTTGGTTTTCAGCTTGAACCTTGCTTATCTCTTCCTTTGCTGTTTTTCTCATTTCGTCTCGATTCGTTTCAAAATCATCTAAGATGACATCTTCCAACAGCTTCCTTATCTCAAAATCTTCCGCTCGACGCATGGTTGCCCCGAACATCAGTTGGAATGGACTCCTCTTCGTGCTTCGCGACACAGTTGAATTAATCGCTCGCTGGACCTGCCCTACGTGTTGATACCATTTGGTTGGGTCTGCTACAGCTACTTTTGACAGTACCTCAATAACTATTTTGTTGATTCTCTCAACCTGCCCGTTGCCCCTTGGTACTCCGGTCGTAGTTAATATGTGATGAATCCCCCTTTCGTCACAATACTCCTTGAATGCGTTTGCCGTAAACGTGGCGCCTTTATCGGAAATCAGACGTGTTGGGTTCCCGAATATTTCACTCTGCTGGTCTAAACGTTTTATTGCCTCCTCACACTTCGTGGTCTTCACTGGATATAGCCAGGTGAACTTCGTAAAAGCATCAACCACCACGAACAAGTAGTTATAAAATTTGTTAGTAGATGGAAGCGGTCCTACGTGGTCGATATGTAGCGTGTGTAACGGTACGTCACTCTTCTCAATGGGGTGCAAGAACCCTTGGGCCTTTCCGCTTCTCTTTGCTGCTAGTATACAGGCCACGCAGTTTGCCAACACATTCTCTATGCATCCCATGAGCTTCGGTATATGGTAATCTTGCTTTACTATGGCTTCCACTTTTCTCGCACTTATGTGCCCCTGGATATGCACATTACGAATGATTTCCTTCTGTAGCGACTTGGGAACAACTAATAAGTGAACACCTCCTTCGAACTTGTACAGCAATCCGCTTCTTAGTTCATAGTCCTTATACGCACCCACAGCTGTAATTATATCAATTATTAATTGGCAAAACTCGTCTTTACCTTGTGCGGATTTTATCCGGTGTATGAGACCATCTTCTATTCTCATGGTCACTGGATATCTGCTTAACGCATCTACGTGTCTCATTGACTTCCCTGCTCGGTGTACAACCTTCATGGAGTATTCCTGTAGCATGATCGCCCATCTTGCTACTCGCGGACATAAATCTCTCTTCTTCATTGTAGCCTCGAACGCTTTGCAGTCTGTCATTATTGTAAACTCCATTCCCAGTAGATACACTCTCAGTTTGGCTAAACACTTCATTATCGCCAGTACTTCGAGTTCGTAGCTTGTAAATTTTCTCTCAGCTCGACTGGTCTTGAAACTCAGGAAGAACGTTGGGTGGAACTGTCCATCATCATGTCTCTGCAGCAGCACTCCTCCGTATCCTTCTATGCTGGCGTCTGTATGGAGTTCTGTGGGCAAACTAGGGTTAAACAATTTCAAAACTGGCTCACTGCAAAGACAAGATTTTAGTTCATTAAATGCAATCATTTCATTTTCACCCATCACAAATTTGTTCTCTTTTCTTAAAAGATCTGACAAAGGTTTAGCTGTCTGTGAGTAATTTAGAACGAATTTCCTAAAAAACCCCGTGAGTCCCAGAAAGCTTTGTATCTGCTTCACATTCCTCGGTACCGGAAACTTCTGTACTGCTTTCACCTTCTCCTCTGATGGCCTTATGCTTCCGTTGCCTATAACATGCCCTAAAAACTCTACTGAACGTGACAGGAAATTGCACTTTTCCCATTTTATTTTCAGTCCATACTCCTCCGCTACCCTTAGTACAACCTTCAGCTTCTCCAACGCCTCGACTTCACTCTTTGCAAATATGATGATATCGTCCACATATATCAGCAAATATTTTTGTACTACCAGCTCTCGGAAAATTTGGTTGACAAACCTTTGGAATGCAGCTGGTGAGTTGCATAGTCCAAACGGTACCTTAAGAAATTCATATTGCCCGTCGGGTGTGACGAATGAAGTATATTTTCTGCTACTCTTTGCTACATCTACATGGAAAAATCCATCCTTTAAATCTAAAGTGATAAATATCTTTGCATCATGAAGTGGTTCGAAAACCTCCTCCATGACCGTCATCGGGAATCTGTCCTTTATCATCTTCTTGTTTAACTCTCGGTAATCGATACATAGTCTATACTTTCCGTCCTTCTTCTTCACCAGGACTATCGGGCTGGCATATTCTGACCGACTTGGAACTACGATTCCCTCATCTATCCACTCTTTTACTTGTTTATTTACTGCATCTCTTTCTGGAATCGCTAGTCTTCGCGCCTTACGGAAAACTGGGATATCGTCTGTCAATACGATGTTCATCTCAATGCAGGACTTTGCTAGACTTTTCGGCCTGTATGCATCTACTATATCGTTCACTGCTTGTCTATACTCTTCGTTTCCGACTTTCCACTTCGTTTCATTGTCTCTTTTCTGGTACCATTCGATTTGAAAAATGTCGTTCTCTTCTAGATTGTACCCTTCCCTCATACCCTTTTCCTCTTCTATCTTCTTGACCATCTTAATTTTTCCGCCGCTGATGACTATCTCGACATTTTTTAAAAAATCTCTTCCAAGAAGTATCTCCTCTGGAACCCATTGATCCGGTACAACCTGAAAGCGACTCAAATATTTTTCCGTTCCAATCTGTACTTCTAACACACATGAGCCTAGGGTTTTTCGAGGGCTGTCTCCAAACCCTTTCAACGTCATTCTCGGTAATTGAGGTTCTGCTTCACTTATCTTCTCTTGGAATGACTTATGGATTATCGAAACGTCGCTTCCGTTATCCACAAAAGCATAATATGTCTTCCCTTTCACATTTATTGGAATGTGGCGCTCATCTAATTCGATGCGATTTACGTGGCTAATCCCTCTTGAGGTCGACGGTGTTTCACTCTTCACTTGGCAATCTGGTGATATATGCCCGAACTGATTACACTTGAAACAGCGTGTTCCCTTCCCCTTATCCGGACAACTAGCAGCTATATGCGACTTCGACCCGCAGTTGTGGCATCTTTTCCCTTGTCCTGCTTGACCTGTTTGTCCTCCCCTTACAAGAGGCATCAACGCTTTCCCGCTATTATTACCGCTCTTACCGAACCCCTGTTGAGTTGGCATAAACCTTTTCATTTGCCGGTAGTTCTCCATTTTCTTTTTAAGTTCCTCTAATGTGGTGGCCTCGTATAGGATCATCTTATTGTGAATTGAATCTGGGATTCCATTGCGAATGTACTCTATCAGCGACTCCTCATCGACTTTCCCTTCACTTGCCAGTTGCTGCATTGAGTAGAGATACTCCAGGAGACTCTCTGTCGTCTTCTTCTTCCTCGCTTCCAGCGCTCTGTGCACTTCGATAGTGGTCTTTGTTTTTTGAAACTCCGTTACTAATACGTCTTTCAGTGCTTCATAGCTTGTTAGGCCTGTTCTGGTCTCGACCGCGAGTCTGGCTGCCCCTCTTAATAGCCGCTTTGTGTACAGGAATTTTTGGATATCGTTCCACTGACATACGGCAGCAATATCTTCAAAATCTTTTAACCATACTGCTAGGTTTTTCCCCGATTCTCCTAAAAAGTGCTCCAGTGAGTCCTCGACATCTCTAAACACAAAATTGTTGGTCCTTTCGTTACTCATCTCGTCTTCGTTTTCTTCGCGCTCTATGTTCTCGTTTGCTTCGCGTCCTTCGTCCTCGCTTGTTTCACAACTGGGAGTTTTCACTTTGTCTCCTTTTTGCTCGATATCCTCACCACCTTTTATCACGCTTCTGATTTCGCTTACCGTAATATTTTCGAATGCCCCTCTAATCCTTTCCACTAGGTCCGTCTTCAGGCAGTATCGATATGATAGCTTCTTTTCCTTCAAAAATGTTTGCAGCTCGCGTGTCGTGAAGAATGCGTTTAAGTCATCCATCCATACCCTCACGTGCCTAACTTTGATTAATTTCTTCACTCAATCTAAATAGTATCTTCTTTGTCTTAGCAATATAAAATTTTCTTTTATTCTTCGTTTGTTTATTAAACTAAAATTACAGCTTAACCCACCTCTTTTCCCCTTATAAATTCTAAAGGTTCGATTTTCTTTTTCTTCTTAGATACTTTGCTTCTTAAACTTACTAATATTATTTCTTACCAAATCTTTTCCGTCTTAGCAATTTCGTAGCACCTTCACAATTTGTTTTTTTTTTTAGTTCAGTTCATATCTTTTCCAAATCTTTTCCGTCTTAGCACTTTCGTAGCACCTTCACCATTTGTTTTTTTTTTAGTTCAGTTCATATCTTTTCCAAATCTTTTCCGTCTTAGCACTTTCGTAGCACCTTCACCATTTGTTTTTTTTTTTAGTTCATATCCCGGACGAGCCCCCAAATGTAGGAACTTATATCCAAATAAAATACCTACAACGTTATAATGTTACATTTGCATTTTTATTTAATTTAGAAAAAAAAAAGGGGAAATACACAGAATGATTGCTTTTACATTTAATTTACTGATTTGGAAACTATCTTTACAAGACCGCCGCCGCCCACGAGTGCACACCAAGAACTGCCAACTTCAAATCCAGTCCCATACCGCAAACCTCCGTAGTACCTGGTACCAGGCAAGCGCCCTGCTTACCCAGCTCAGCACCCAGCCCGCTCCTAATACTCCTCCAACCAGCAATATTATTCTTGGAATTCGTCTTGGCATTTTTCATATTACTTAATTTCATTGCGGCTATTTAAACCCATTTAAATAGGTCATGATTTCATCTTTGCATTGCTTGCATTATTACTTTGCATTGTTTGATTATTGGTTGACTCATTATGGTGTATGATTGCTGTCGCGACGATGACGGCAACAGTACACCATATTTGTGGAGGAATGTGCTGATTTGATTTGTGTTGCATTATCGTTTCTTGCGGCGACGGTCTGAAAGGGTAGTATCTGTTATTTAATTACATTATGATATACTTAAAGAATACTTATCTAGTCATGACCCCCACATGTATTCAGACAAAAAAGTTCAAGCAAAAAATATATCTACCTCAATACATACTCACAAAAACATACAAACAGGAAAATATATTCCAACAGAAAAAGGGCAAAAAAGAAATTTTTGTTTTCATTTCCACCACTCGGAAATCTCCCTTACTCTGTCTTTCGTTGAAAAATGAAAATAATAAAATTTCTCTTTCTTACTACTTCTACTTGTTTCTATCTTTCTTATCCTACTCTCCACTGACAAATTTTGCTGATTTCAGCGACACCACAGGCTAGGGACTCTAACATAAAATCACGTCAATTGATAATACTATAAGATATATATACAATGCTAACAGCTCGTTAAGACCTGATGCATTTATTGGAGTACTCTCCAAGAGTTCATGTGGTGCTTGAGTATGTTATGGGGTTTTACGAACGATAAAAATAAACATTATACGGTGATTTGCATAAGGTGTGACAAAAAGCTAGGGCATGTAGGTTGGACTTAGAAAAGAAAAAAATCGTATAGGAGGGGGGGTCTATTTCCCCCGTTTAGGCGGGAGGGGCAATTTAAAAAAAAAATCACTTAAAACAGAAAAAAAAAATATTAAAAAATAAAGGTGATACCTACAGAGTAATTAAAATCTCGGATTTCAGCAACAAGATTACGAAATCTCATTGAAGCGTTCGCACTAAACAGAACCAGGATTTCATTTGACGTTTCTGTCCATTTATCCTGCTTTCTCGGATATAATTTATCTTCTCTCCTTCTCTCCCCACAATTCAAATTTCAAATAGTCACTCGAGACTCGACTCCATTATCTGCTTTATATCTACCTCTTCTCTTGCTGACAATTTAGAGGAGATTTTGAGGAGATTTTGTCGTAATCTAGTAGATTTGGAAATCTGAAAATGTATGGGAAATCTAGTAGATTTGGATGAGATTTTGAGAATTTTGCTTGAAATCTAGATTTTGATTTGGTGTGAATAGCGTATATAGCATTTTGAAAAGCCAGAAATACATTCTTTAATTTTGTTTTTAAATAAAGTTGTTCGAGTGAATAGTTTTTGAAAAATTAATTTTCAAAATCAAAATTTTGAAAAAAAAATAAATTTTTTTTTAAACAATTTTTTTTTCAAAATTTTACGTTATTAAGTATTAATTTTTTATTCAATATTCAATGCTCTTATTAATTTTTGATGAAACACAAAAAATCGGATGTCAAAATCGGAAAATCAAAAATAACAAAAACTACTTTTGTTCTAAGAAAAGCCTTTTATTTTAGTTTTTACGTTTTTGGATTCTTAAGTGAATTTACGATTGAAAGGATTAACTTTCTTTTTACTATTTTTTTAATTATCGTCTTATAAGCATACAATAATGTGACAAAGTACTGGATTAACCATATTTCACACATTTTTTCATTGAGAACACCTGCGTGAGAGCATTGGTTTAAAATTGACCTGCCACTTTTTTATTATGGTGGGGTCGGCTTGGCTTAGGGGCATTTACGAAAGAAAGGATTAACTTTTTTTGTACATTTTTTTTATTATCAGTCTTATAAGCATACAATAAAGTGACAAAGTACTGGATTAACACATTTTTCCATTGAAAACACCTGCGTGAGAGCATTGGATTAATATTGACCTGCGAATGTTTTTTTAAATAATGGAACGTTACACGCCCTAACTAGTGACAGAAAAATGCAATTGCGAAATAAGAACAAAAATGTTCCTGAATCTTGAAATCAATTAAAATAATAAATACATGCATATTTAGATAAAATACATAATTACTGTTTATTTAAATGTTTAACTATTTTTTAACTAAAGCTTATTACAAAAAATTTTCGATATGATCCCCATTTTGTAGAAGGCAAAGATTATAGCGCCTTCTTATTTCTGCATATAAACAGCCACTTCAATCTGTTGTTTCAGTTATTCCAAAGATTCTATTTCCACTTCGTACACATAGTTCTTCATGAATCACCAAGCATAAAAATCTAACGGAGTTGTACAAATTATTTCTAATTTGAATGTCAAGTCGTCAACATATCACGATGTCAAATTACTCTCGTGTTGAATTAACAGATATGCATTACTGCTACGGTATGGCTCATGGTCGAAGTCGTGAAGCGCAAAGACTCTACGCTGAAATGTATCCCAATAGGAGGTGTCCCAGTCATACGATATTTTCAAGAATCCATCAACGTCTTCGAGAACACGGAGTACTGGAGCACCGAGGGACAGAAAGTTCATCTTCTGCATCAGTACACATAGAGGAAAGAATTTTGGATATGGTCCGACGTAATCCCTCCCTTAGCACAAGGAGAATAGCTACTATGCTTCAGTTGTCCCAAACTAGAGTATGGGCAGTGCTTCATACCGAACATTTACACCCGTACCACACTACACCAGTTCAGGAGCTAACCGCAAACGACAAGTTACTGAGAACTGCATTTTTTCGAACATTATTGCTAAGAGATTAAACTAAACATAATTACTTTGGAAGGATATTCTTGACGGATGAAGCTCAGTTTACCAGAGATGGAGTAACAAATTTCCGCAATTTACATCACTAGAGTAACAGCAATCCGCATAACAAGAAACAAACCAAATCTCAACACCGCTTTAGTTGTAATGTTTGGCTTGGTATTGTTGGACAAACAGTTATTGGACCACGGTTCCTGAATTCAGTCATAAATGGAGAATCCTATCTGCAGTTACTACGAGACCTTCTGCCCGATTTGAATGACAAAGTTCCCTTGGCCATAACAGACAATTTAATCTACCAGCAAGATGGAGCTGAAGCACACTACAGCCGCACTGTAAGGAACTGGCTTGATGAAGATTTTCGTTACCGTTGGATTGGAAGAGGAGGTCCAATAGAATGGCCGCCTAGATCACCAGATTTAACTCCGTTGGATTTTTATGCTTAGGGATTCATGAAGAACTATGTGTACAAAGTGGAAATAGAACCTTTGAAACAACTGAAACAACGGATTGAAGTGGCTGGAGTCAAATTACAGGAAAATTTATCAAGTATAAATTTATGTGCAGCAATAAGAAGGCGCCTTCTACAAAATGGGGATCATATCGAAAATTTTTTGTAATAAGCTTTAGTAAAAAATTTAAATAAACAGTAATTATGTATTTTATCTAAATATGCATGTATTTCTTATTTTAATTGATTTCAAGATTCAGGAACATTTTTGTTCTTATTTCGCAATTGCATTTTTCTGTCACTAGTTAGGGCGTGTAACGTTGCATTATTTAAAAAACATTCGCAGGTCAATATTAATCCAATGCTCTTACGCAGGTGTTCTCAATGAAAAAATGTGTTAATCCAGTACTTTGTCACTTTATTGTATGCTTATAAGACTGATAATAAAAAAAATGTACAACAAAAGTTAATCCTTTCTTTCGTAAATGCACCTAAGCCAAGCCGACCGCACCATAATAAAAAAGTGGCAGGTGAATTTTAAACCAATGCTCTCACGCAGGTGTTCTCAATGAAAAAATGTGTGAAATATGGTTAATCCAGTACTTTGTCACATTATTGAATGCTTATAAGACGATAATTAAAAAAATAGTAAAAAGAAAGTTAATCCTTTCAATCGTAAATTCACCTAAGAATCCAAAAACGTACAAACTAAAATAAAAGGCTTTTGTTAGAACAAAAGTAGTTTTTGTTATTTTTGATTTTCTCAAAAACTACAAAACATTTTGACATCCGATTTTTTGTGTTTCATCAAAAATTAATAAGAGCATTGAATATTGAATAAAACAATAATACTTAATTACGTAAAAATTTGAAAAAAAAAATTGTTTAAAAAAAAATTCAAAAACTATTCACTCGAACAATTTTATTTAAAAACAAAATTAAAGAATGTATTTCTGGATTTTCAAAATGCTATAGCATTACTCTGTAGGTATCACCGTTATTTTTTAATAATTTTTTTTTCTGTTTTAAGTGATTTTTTTCTTAAATTGCCCCTCCCGCCTAAACGGGGGGAAATAGACCCCCCTCCCATACGAATTTTTTCTTGTCTAAATCCAACCTACACGCCCTAGCTTTTTGTCACACCTTATGCAAATCACCCTGTATATTTCTGGACGCACTCTTTAGACAAAGAGCATTAAATTTGTCTGAACGCAGTCAAAACTTCCCCTTGCCACCGTTGCAAATAGTTGCGCATGTGTAAGGCGCCAGTTATAGCTATCATTGAAAACCATCATTGAACATTTTGTTTTCACTTTTTGGGGTAGTTAAACTATGAATATTGAGAATGTTTGGTATACAAATGAAGCTAATCAAATATATATTTTACTTTTGCAAATAAAAATTAACAAATGTGTTAAATATATCTCAAAAAACTAGTTTTAATTTTTCAATCTTGAAAATCGTTTTCAATGAACAGCTGATTTTCGTTCCAACAAAGTGCAACACAATCGTTCCAATGATTTGTGTTCGATTCTCTTTCTATTCTCATGTGTCAGTTTTTTTTCAATGATCAATTCTAACCTCAAAAAATGATTCAGGTTGACTTTGTAATTTATAGTGATGGGTAGGATACGAATTTAAAATGAGTTCGTATGAGGTATTAATTTTTCGAAATGAGGAGGTATTTTGTCTCACCTCAAATGTCCCATAGGATATACCTATTTTAATGGGCATTTTCAACTAAAATTTAATGTGCGCGCCAGCCTTAGAAAATAAAACATTCTCTTTTATAAAAGAATAATTAAAATGAATTCTCTTTAGTAATGTCAAAAAACAAACATTAGGTTCAAAGCATAAGTAAATAAGCAATGGGAACATGGATAAATAAATAAACAACCCTTTTTAAAGCTAAATTCAAATTTTCGGTATTCATATTATTATTATGCTAAGCGCGCACATTCAATTTTTAGTTGTTCAACTGTTTGGTTGCTTATAGAAAACAGATGAACTATTTGGTTGAATGTCCGCGGAGGTGCATATAATTATGTGTTACACAAAATAGCGAACTCATTTTAGGCAATCGTTTAGTTTGTGTCAAAACACAAGCTAAAAGTTGAATGTGCGCCCATAGCCTTATAGAGTAATTCTGTGAGTCGGTTTATGGAAAGCAAAGCAGCGAGTAGGAAACTATAAACTAAACTGGACTAAACACTAATCACGCACCCGAACCCCAAAGAAATGATTTTTTTCTTATAGCTCATATCTCTAACAAAAACAGAACAAAAAATGATTGCAGTCAGCAAAAAAAAAAACTTTAAACAATAACATAACATGCGACATTTTGTATTGCCTCATGAATGAGGTAACCATCACTAGTAATTTAGCAACCATCCAAGCGGCAGATATTTTCAATGACAGCGAAATTATTGATTGCTATAACCTTGTCAAAAAATATTCCACCGTTCCACTGATTTGTGTTTCAATGATGGTTTTCAATGATAGCTATAACTGGCCCCTAAGTAGCTACATCTGCCCGAATTGAAACAAATACATGCTGAACTGAAATGGAACAAAAATAAACGTTTCAAGCCTAAACTGAAATGAAACAACTATTCACTTTCCGGTTTTCTTTCACCAAATTTAAGGATCTGATTACACGACTCATTTGCGGCCATATGGTTTTTCAAGTAACTGACTTTATCGAACATCGATATTGCGAAATTTTGATGCACAAAAAGTCGTGCTCAATGTGTAAGCTTGTGCTTTTTTGATATTTAAAAATTCGATGATTTTATCACTTGAATATATGAATGTTAAAACATAATTTCTGTAAAAATTAACATCATACAATATTGACGAAAGTAATATTGCAAGGCATATTATGTGTAAACTAAAATCCACACGTTTTTTGAACGAAGTTTGTATGCACACAAAGTCGTGTGAAATGTGTTAACAGAAATCCGTGGCTTTATCGAACATCGATGTTGTAAAATTTTGATGCACAAAAAGTCGTGTTCAATGTGTCAACTAAGATCTGTGCTCTTTCGATTTGGCAAAATTTTGAACGTAGAAAATCGTGCGCAAAAACTTGCATATATAAATGCTGTCTTTCTAAGCATCGATGAATTTATCACTTGAATATGAATGTTAGAACATAATTTCTGCAAAAATTAACATCATACAAAATTGACGAAAGTACTCGTAATATTGCAAGGCATTTTATGTGTAAACTTAAATCCTCAGGTTTTTTGAACAAAGTTTGTATGCACACAAAGTCGTGTGAAATGTGTTAACAGAAATCTGTGGCTTTATCGAACATCGATGTTGCAAAACTTTGATGCACAAAAAGTCGTGTTCAATGTGTCAACTAAGATCTGTGCTTTTTCGATTTGGCAAAATTTTGAACGCAGAAAATCGTGCGCAAAAACTTGCATATGCAAAAGCTGTTTTTCTGAGCATCGAAGATTTTATGACTTGAATATGAATGTTGAAACATATTTTCTGCAAAAATTGACGAAAGCGATATTGCAAGGCATTTCCTTTGTAAAGCCTAGTACGCAGATCGAGACAAGACAAATTTTATCTCTACAATTTTAATCTCTACAAAACTTATCCAAATCTCGCGCAAAAGTTTGAAGTTGGAGAGATGAAATCTAATTTAATGTGTTTTTTAGTGTATCTCTGGAACGGATTGTCTTACAAAAGTCGTTCATACTTTTTTGGAATCTCCTCTTGATGATCTCAAGACAAGCATCAGCACCTTTTACATAAAATCAGAATTGACAAAAATCACTTTCGGAAATACGGTGGCTGTCAAAATTTGTCCCGCAAAATAATGCTTGTATCATTCTTTTTCTTGGCAAAATTTAGTGGAGATATTTTAAAGAGCAATTCACAATAGTATGAATTTTGTGCGCGAACTGCGTACTGCTCGGAAAAATATCCGAGACAAAATTTGTCCCAGGAAAAAAAAAGGTATGGGAGACAAAATTTTTCCCGATCTGCGTACTAGGCTTAAACTAAAATCCGCACGTTTCTTGAACGAATTTTTTTGCACACAAAGTCGTGTGGAATGTGTTAACAGAAATCCATGATTTTATCGAACAACGATTTTGCGAACTGTTGATGCACAGAATGTTTAAACTAAAATCCGTGCCTTTTTTAAATATTGATAGATACTATACAATTTATATGCACGAAAAAATCATGTGCTAGAACTTGCGTGTATCCATGGCCGTGTAAACAGTTTCTTACTCCAATAGCCCAAGTAGGTGTTCAGCCTCAAAATATATAGAAGAATAAAATGAAATGAAATTGCGGAATAGTTAGAAACGGCAGACAGTTCTCAATCGGCTTTCAATTTTCTACTATTTTGGAAATATTTTTTGGAGGTAAGTGAAAGTAATTTAAATTTCAATATATTATTTATTAGTTTTTTTCATTTTCAGATGACTGCATATTAATATCGACATACAAAGGTAAGTATACCCAAGTCACATCGCCGCAGCTCCAAGTTATTTAAATGTTTTAAATTAGCTCTGAAAGAGTAGAATTCAATACTGGAGCACTATTTCCAATTTGGTTGCAGCTTTTAAAAGACATATGAAAAATTGTGTCTCTATATTAATGTTAAAGAACATGTTTAGGCTCTATTATCTTTAAAAGCTTTCTGCTACATAAATATACTCCTTAGCACTTCTTTCAACCGCTATCAACGAGCACTACTTATTTTATTTCTTTGCGCTTCAGATAGGCTTTTAAGTAGCAATAAAATGATCTTAATGGCCACTCAAGAGCTGTTAGATGCCTTAATAATCAAGCTCTAAAACACATATTCCTTTTTCTTTTCTAAAGCCGAGAATATTTCGTCGCTTTTCCGGCAGAGTGGCATAAGTCGATATTTGCAAATTTTCAGGAGAGCCTTTTAAAGTTTTTTTTTATAATGAAAAAAAAATTTCGTTGTTCATAAAAAACAAAACTCGAATGTTGAATACGTGAAAAAACTGCATTTTTTGTTTGTTAAGTTTTATAAAAAACGAAATATTAAAAAAAAAAAAAAAATTGATTTATGCCGTATTTATACGTAGAAAATGACAGGGATGTTTTTGAAAGTTGAGAGCGGCGCTTTTTCATAACTCGGAAACTAGAAGAAGTAGGTTAACGCTGATTACACAGAAAAATTGTATTTTTTTTCAGTTCAGTTCTGTGTTCAAAACTAAAAAACGACAAATTTCGACTTATATACCACTCTGCCGGAAAAGCGACGATTTGTTAAGGCTTTTTGCTCTAGTATTTGCAGTAGTACAGCGTTAATCACAAAAAAATTCTTAAGATTTTGTCGGTTTTTGAAAAGCAAACCAAATCTATATCTATACTATTATATAAAAGCGAAACCATTTTAAAGTTTGATGCGCACGATCTCAGAAAGTAGTCAACCGATTCATTTGAAATAAATTTTATTATTTTTTATATTGTTATAAGAGTGTTTATGGCTATTACTTTTTTTCATTAATAATTTGTCAAACTTAAATATTATGAATTTTACATTTTTTGTCCATTTCTTTTCATTAGTTGACTTATACAACCACTCATATCTTAAAACCTATACAATAATCGACAAAGATTAGCATTGCTTCATTAAGTCAATATTGTTGCGCAAATTTTAAGCCCAAAATCATTTCTTAGTTACACATACAACCTGAGAAATAAATAAAAACAAATTATAAAATTATAAACTTTTTGAATTTATTTTATCCAGGAATTAGATTTCATCACAATCGAAAAGTCGCTGCTTTGTTTCATTTCATTATCATTCCAAAATTTTTTATTTTCTTTTCTTCGCATGCTCTTTCTCTCTTAATATCTGTTCCATTCAATAGTTACGTTTTTTCTCTTACCTACCTACCTACCTACATATTCAATTTTTCTGTATTGTATTTGTATAGTTTATCTAACTAACCGACACACACACATTTTTTTGTTTCTCTTATTCTATCGCCACATCGCTGAGCAATGTGGGGTTGGCTCTTTTTACTTGCGATATAGGTTATAGAGTACCTATTAGTAATAGGTACTAAGACTAACTATAGGGCAAGTTCTGCATCTGGAACTCGAGATTTTGATCAAAGTTGACATTACGATGATAGCGAAGACGAATAAAGTGGGTCCGACGATTCCGTCTGTTTGTCTGTATGCCTGTATGTCCGTATGTCTGTACCTCGATCTAGAGCTTAAGCCACTGGAGCTATTTTCTTCAAACTCGGTACTTAAGGGTCTTCGGTGATTCCCTAGAGGAGAAATTGAAATTTTTTTTTAGCTCTAAAACTAACAGTACCCCCATACACCAGTAATGCATAATCTCACTTATTATGATACGAGTATTATGGACACGGACTACATTTTGGTAAAAATAATGTTTGGGGGGAAATGTTATTAACGGTACCTGTCATAGAACGGTTTTTTTGATTTACGAATTTCTCATCAACAGCTCTAACGATGTTAACCAAAATTTTTATGCGTGAGCTTCTATACACTCGAAAAAATATAATCTAAAATTTTTTTCGAAAAAATAGTTTTTTGATTTTTAAAAAAATAATATATTTTTTTTTTTGAAAATTCAATATCTAGAAAACGGATACACAAATAAATTTTTAAATTGCGTTATAAAATGTATTTTATTGAATACTATTAACTTGCATATCATTTTTGTTCATAAAAATTTTAAGGACGATTTAGTACACAAAAAACATGTTTCAGTGCGTCTGTATGTCTGTACCTCTCTCTACAGCCTTACCCACTAGACCTATGTTCTTCAATCTCGGTAGTTAAGGGTCTTCGGTGAATCCCTAGAGGAGAACTTGAAATTTTTTTTTAGCTCCAAAACTAACGGTTCCCTTATACACCCATAATGCATAATCTTATTTATCTCGAAACGGTTCTAACGATTTTGATAAAAAAAATTAGGTGTGATATTATGGACATTGGACATAGACTAAGTACATTTTGGTCAAAAAAAATTTTCTGGTAAAATGTTATTAACGGTACCTGTCATAGAACCGTTTTTTGATTTCTTGACTTTCTCATCAACAGCTCTAACGATTTTAACCAAAAATTTTCAACAGGAGCCCCCTTAAGTTTAAAATAATTTTTGTATATAAAGATATTGGAAAGAAAAAACTATTTCTAAAATCTATACTACCTAATACCTACTTAAAATTTGGCATCCCAAATTTTGTTCTCGAAAAATTTTAAAGGAATTTGTCATATAAAAAATTACTTAAATATTAAAAAGATTAATCAGACTGCAATTCCATACATTTGGACATTTTTATCTCATTAAATCCATGTTTTATATTTATTAAATTCCAAAGTACTTTTACATAAGAGCCAGTCGTGCATTTTATTTTTTAAGTTACTTGAATACACTCAATAGCATTTTGGGTGACGAAAAAGGACATCCAATTGACTACAGTGCCGTGCACATGAACTATTCTATAAAAGCGAAAGATTTTAAAGTTTGGGTTGAATGATCTCAGAAAGTAGTCAACCCGTTTATTTGAAATAAATTTTATTATTTTCTATATTGTTATATTTGTAATATGCACAAACATGAAAAAGCTCTTTTTTTCAAGTTTGAAAGAGAACCTAATTCGATACGGTATGTTATACATATAAACTAAAATTAATATTATTGTAGCAAATATGCTCAGTCTCATTGAGAAATGTTTTCATATGCTAATATTAATACTAAGAAAATATTCGTAGTTACAATTTGCGAAGCAACGCGAGTACGGGTCGGCTAGTATTTTATAAAACTCTTCTTATCTTCTTGTTATTATACATTATGAAAAATGAAATTCATGTGATACATGTGATACAGGGAGTAGCATTGTTGTAAATTTGCTAATACCTTAACATTTTAGAATAAATATGTAGCCTTAACTGTAAATTCAAATTTTTTTTTTTTGGTGAATGCTTTTGCCTAATGTTAATACAGGGTGCTTCATATTAAAAATATATATAAATATATAAGTACATGTTTATTTTATATGTGTCAAGAACTAAAAAGCGGAGAGTGGCTAAAAACTTAATTTCATTGAATTTGAATAGTTTTAATGAATAAATGAATAATGATAGCAACAAATCTATGATTCAATGCAATGAAACTTTCGCACATTAAAATTATTTTGAATCAAATTCGCTAGATCGAACATAATTCACACCAGGAGTATTTCAAGGACTTTTTTGCGTAAAAAAATATATCAAAAATACCTTTGAGTGCTTTTACATGGCGGAAAACCAAAGATTACAAGAGGAGTATTTAAAAGCGACTTTGTGCGACAAAGTTAATACTGTTCAAGGATTTTGCGTTGTTTTATGGCAATAAATCTATAATTAACATAAAATATCTTGAAGTGTGTTTGTGTGAACTAAGACTGTCAAAAATAGGTTTTAATGCGTTTGCGTTGTTTCATGCTATAAACCTATGATTCAAACGAGTAGTTTTTCTAAGCGTCAAAAGGCACGTCAACGTCAAAGATAAATAATAAAATAAAATTTTGTTCTAGACTAAAAAAAAAACAAACGAATTTATTCATTTTCGTGTTTGCAATTATGGAGTATGAAATTGAAAATATTACTTTCTTGCTAAATTAAAATTTTAAAATAAAAAGAAAAGAAGAAAAATGTTTAATATTTTTAATAAATGAACAAAAAACACTTTCTTTTAATAAACACTTCATGTTTGTGCAATAAACAAGCATAAAATATTTCGAGTAGGCACCCTGTAGTTTGTTTATTGAAGTCGTTCTTTAGAAACTCTAGTTAAAAATTGAAAATCTTCTACGGCGATATAGGAGCTCCACTACAAAGTATTTTTTTTTTAATATGGCGATTGTTGGAGTTTTAAATAAATGGCAAAAAATTATCAAAACAAATTGATTTTAAAGGTTAATTACCAAAGGAATCAAGAATACATTTACAAACAAATAACGTATGTAAATTTACTCTTGATTCCTGCCTGCAGAACATAAAATAACAGGAAATTATAAACTTTTGTTCCTGCAATATTTTCTTAAAATATTTATTTTTAAAAGTTTTTGTGTTAAAATCATTTATTTTAGAAGCGCGTTGTAAAATTTCTTAGTGATATTCAATCATTTGTGGTAAAGATAGAATTGCACTCGAAAATCACCAATCGTTTTGTAAAAACAGCATAATATTAATGCACGTATATCGTAAACGTAAATACTTAGCATCTTTTTTTGGAAAAAATGTGTTGGCTTGAAAATAAAGATGCTGAAATGATTTACTACAAATACAAATTGTTTTCGCATTAATATATTTATTAACACGTATACTAACACAAAAAATACATCATTGCTTATTTTCTTAAATATACCACCGATGAAGAACATTTAGCTCCAGTTTTAATAACGTTAAATACAGTATAGAATTTGAAGTGCTCTTAAAAATAATAAATTCAACTCAATTTTGTTTTTATACAGCTTTATACAGCTTTTATACAGTTAAAGAGCAAATAAAGTGCTCCATTGTATCTAAAACGAAGCTCCTAATAAGCAAGACACTGGCTTTTAGCCTGATATTAAAGCTTGTACTTAATGCAGCAACTTTAAAAGTGCAGAAAAGAAGCTAAAAAGAGCTCTCAAACTCAAGAAATTCGCTTCAAATGAGTTGAACAGTAGCTCTAGGAGTACTATGAGGCATGTATTATATTATTGGGCTAATTCGAATAGCTCTTGAAGCGCTTAAAATACTTAGAACAAGCTAAAATTGTTACTTGGGTATAAATTGTTTATAAAGTAAAACTTTTGTTTGTTTGTCCGCTATTGGAGTATTTACAAACAAACTGACAAACAAACAAAAGTCTTACTTTATATAATAGTATAGATAGTAATATCGACAAGTCGAACGATTGTGGCGGCATTTTCAGGCTACGGACCCCATTTGTTAAATTTGTCTCTGCTAAATTTTGGAGACTTCACAATATGGGTATAGAGATAATGGAAGAATGAGAAAAAATAAATTGTGCTGAGAATGTGTATAGAAAGCTTTGAGTATATATAATATGGAGGGCTCGTTTCTATTCAAAATGCGTGACTATCATAGGGGGCGCTACTCAAATTTGTGTAAGACAAAGTTATTGCCGAGTGCTTCATATCACATGTGACGGAGAACTATATGCGAGGAGAAGGTAAGCACAAATCGGAGGATACGGCTGTATCCTTAACTTACAGAAAGTGAGACAGCGACCCCTATCACAACTTCAAGTACTACAATGCATTAGGGATAGGAACGAGCCCTCCATATTATTATATACTCAAAGATAGAAAGCAAAAATAGGAATACTAACAGAATGAGAAAATTATATACACGGATGTATATGTGCCGTTTTGTGAGGATAGGAAAAATATATTTGTATTAAAAAATTAAATCTGTGACCATGGTTGCCACAAGCAAATAAATATTAATATAGAATGTAATCATGGCCTATAGAATTAAAGAAAGTTTTTTATGTTTTGGTTAACCTTATTTTACTAAGTACCTTAAATATTTGTAAATAAAATAAATATATGTATATGAATATGTACAGTACAGTAAAAACTCGATTTACGCAACTAATAGAAATTAAGGCAGTTGCAATAACCGAGTTTGTTGCACTTACTGGAATATTTTTTTTTTAAATAAATAAAATGCACGATTGGGTCGCACGAACTTGCTCCTATGTAATAGAAAAGGATTTTTTAAAACGAATTTTATTAGAGAAAACTGTTCATAAGCATTCAATTATTTTTCTTTTAATTCTTTAAGTAGTAAGAGTTAAAAAAGAATGCTATTCAAATATGAAATAAGAAAAAAAAAAAAATAGTAGGCCAACTTAAAGCTTCTATTATTGTACGAATAAACATAAATAAAATGTTGAGCCGTTTTTGAGATGTCGAATTTTTCAAAAAAAAAAATATTTTTCAAAAATTCAAAAAAATATTTTTCAAAAATTCAAAAAATATTTTTTTTTAGTTTTGAAATGCAATATTTTTCAAACTTTTTGAAAGCTTCTCTATACAAAATTTCATTAAAATCCGTTATGTAGATAATGAGAAATTTAAAATTTGTAAAAATGGTTCTATGGTAGGTACCGTCAGTAATATC
Organism: Philhelius festivus; assembly: GCA_963931855.1. Classification (NCBI taxonomy): domain Eukaryota; kingdom Metazoa; phylum Arthropoda; class Insecta; order Diptera; family Syrphidae; genus Philhelius; species Philhelius festivus. Next base: position 115,324,355 of record OZ007555.1, read on the forward strand.
TTAATTTCAATTTTTTTTTATTAAATTATAGATCGAGGATTAATCGAAAGAAAACAAATTTAGCAAAATTTTAGATGCCATTTTTTAGCATTTGTATGGTGCGTAGCGTTATTTTTTGGTTAAATACATTGAAATTAGTAGTTTTGCACAAGTAAAGGAACACATTGTGAGAAAATGAAAAAAGTAATCAAAATTATATGGAATAAACGATTCGAAACATAATGCATTGAAAATAATCAATTTGGCAACCATGACTTTCTGTCTGATTTTTCCTCTGCAAATTTGAACGGTTTTTTGTGGATTTGTGAATACATGTATATTTTGTTTACTATGCCATATGAAAATATTTTCTTGCAAATAATTTTCCCGCTTTTTTGAATCAGTTGCAGTGCCAGTTGAAATAAAAATTTCCTCTTTTCTTAATATAATCAAGATATGAGAAAAAAAATGTATTTTACCTAAAAATACAAATGTCAAAAAATGGTTTTCGAAAATCGCATTTTCCTCTAAAAAGGTTCCGAGGAAATTGTTTTCTTTCAATTAATTCTTACGATCTATAATTCAATAAAAAACAATTTGAAAACAAGAAATAACTGACTGTACATACCGTAGAACTATTTTTTCGAATTTTGAATTTCTTATTATCGGCATAACAGATTTCAATGAAATTTTGTATAGCAAGCTTCTAAAAAGTTTAAAAAATATTGCATTTCAAAACTCTAAAAGGCAAGAGTACGATAACTTAGGCGCCAAGAAATTATAACGGTTTTTTGTAGAACAGTTCAATACAAGCATTTTTTAGTACGGGAGGGGGGTCTATATCCCCCCGTAACGGTAATACTTACAATTAAGTATCATACCTTTTTTTAAAGCCAATACTCTGTTCTATTAGAAAAATTTTAAATCAAGTGAAATCTATGCACAGTTTAAAAAAAAAACGAGTTTTAAACTAAAATTTTCGGAAAAAAAAAACATTAAAAAAAAGTTTAAAGTTGAATTTTTCAAAACTGCAAAGTTATATATAATTATTTTTTCATAAAATTCGTTGCTCTAATTTATTCTTATTCAAAAACTGAAAACTAGATGATTTTATGTCGTCTAGTTTTTGAGAAAATTGAAAATAACTAAAACTACTTTTTTATGGGATATTTGTTTTTTTTTTGCTTGGTTACACATTACGGCGTATAAACAGTGAGGTATGCTGGGTCACACTATAGGATTTGGGGTAGGTGCGAGGTTGGGTGTATGCAAGGTTTCTTTTGCATTTACAGAATCTGGTTTTAAAGAAACTTTGAATTTACCCTATGGCCTACATATGTATATCCAATGTCAACTAAATATATGTACATATGTACGTAGCCCAAAGTTGCACATTTAAAATGTTCAGACATGAAAATTTAATACATTATGAAAAATTTACATTACTTAGGTACTACTGTTAGAATGCAGCAAGTTTATATAATTCCTTAATTAATATGTATGTTTATTGTTTGTGTCTAACATTTTTAATGCTAATGTGGTACAGGTTATTGTTTACCAAGGTCATTCATTATTCAACCTTTGTATGAGTGAAGTATATTTGTCTTTGAATAAAGAATGGCGACTAAGCATCCACTACTTCATCCTAAATTAAATAACTTTTCAGTATTTAAAAAAAATATTTCAAAAGCATCGCGTTCTTGAATTAAATTGGTCTGATTCCATCTAAAACGTCAACTCCCCTACTGTGTCGCAACTTACCGATAAAGGTAGAAAAATATAAAAATTTCAAGTTCGGTTGGATGTGGCGGTGCTCCGAAAAAAGCTCTAAAAAAAGGTGACAAAAATTGTAAGAATACAATAAGCCAATCTATCGGCATATTTGTCCATGGGCCTCAATATTGGCTAGAGATTCGGGAGGTGCTTGCTATAATTACGAGTATCTCTTTTATGATCAAAATGCCTGTAAACACGGTTTTAATACATTGAATATTGAAAAATTGACTTGACTATTTTTAATTAACACCTGACTTACTCACAAACTGACTGACTGATACGCGGAATGCCATGCAATTCTACCTCCTCGTGATGCATTCTTGGTAACGCTAAATGATTTGCTGTACTTTACTTACAAATGAACTACATTAACATTAATTCTCAAATGAAATCACCGTAGGTAAATACCAAAAATCAAAAATTTCATAAAAAGTAGTTTTAGTAATTTTAAATTTTCTCAAAAACTAGAAGGCATAAAACCATTCGGTTTTTTGTGTTTGATTTAGAATTAATAGTAGCATTGACTACAAGCCAATTAAGCACTTCAATTCACAATTTTGAAAAAAATGGGTCTAAACTTTTTTTTTTCATTTTTTTAGCAAAACTTTGAGTTTGCATGCAAATTTTTCAAAAAACCATTAACATAAATAATTTAATTAAAATTTAGGATTATAGAACAGACTTCTGGCTTTCAAAACTGGTATAGTACTTTATTGTAAGTGTTGCTGTTGTTTTTTAATATTTTTTTTTCAATTTAAGTCATTTTTTCTAAAATCGCCCCTACCTCCTAAACCGGGCGAGATAGCGACCCCCCCCCCCCTAGGTAAAAAACGCTTGTATTTGATCTTTCTACAAAAAGCCGTTATCAATTTTTGGCTCCTAAGTTATCGTACTCTCCCCCTTTAAAAAAAATATATTTTTAAATAAAAAAAAAAATCAATTTTTTTTGCAAAATTCGATATTTCGAAAATCGATCAATATTTTTTTTTGGAAATTTAATTTTTATTCGTAGGTACATCAATAAACACATTAAATTGGGCTCCCAAAATTGTTTCTTAAAAATGTTTTTGTATATAAAAGCTTATTTTTTTAATAAACCACTACGTGGAATTATAATTTTGTTCTTACATAAACTAATTTTTGCTTAAAACACATGGCATCCTGTTTATAGCTCCAACTGCTAAAAGAGTTGTTTTAGTCATTTAAAAAATAAATTTTATGCTTATGAACAGTTTTCTCTAATAACATTCGTTTTTAAAAATCCTATTCTATTACATAGGAGCAAGTTCGTGCGACCTTGTCGTGCATTTTATGTTTGTTAATCTACAAAAAAAAGGATTACTTTGTCATTCTTGGAGTTAATGTTTACTACTAGGTAGATGCACTTCTTTAATACTACCTAAATACTTAATTTAACTTATAATATAAGGTGTCCGGTAATTCGTGTGCCATACTTTGGGATGTGATTCTTGGTCATATTCTGAGAAAAAAATTTTACTACAATAAAGTCTGATTTTCAACTTTGACATCACTTTTTGACGATTTAAAAAAAGGCAAACTTTGTTGTACCCTGACCCATGTTAAGGTCAATTTCTTTGTCAGTACTAACTTTTAGACTTTTTTCATAGTAGAAATACTAACCTTTAAAACTACGTTTAAATTGAGCTGATATGTTTTTAGAATTGCCAGATATTCAAAAAGTTTTGATTTTGAGGTCAATTTTTTTTAAAATAGCGTAATAAACATAAAGTTTTCTTATTTTTACGCGATGAGCAACACAATAATAAAAAAAACTGATTAATAAGTGTACCCAAAAACCTATACATTTTATGATACTTGAGAAAATCTAAAACAGGTAAAATTGAAAAAAAATGTTTTTTTGGCCTGAGGTGAAAAAGGTTTGAGTAAAACAATAATTTGTGTAGTTTTAAGTAATTTTTTATTTAATGTACACACAAATGCAGTCATAGCAAGTGCTCAAAGTACCCTCCTGCGTTTTTAATGCATGCTAAAGCCCGTTTTTGGATTTCTGATTTATGGAAATTCGTAATACCATTCGTCTGTCCAAAGAATTATGTTTATAAACTGGTTGGCATCCAAGCTTCTCTCTAGCAACCAGTTACAAAAATCGAGTCTCTTTTCAAAACCATTGGGAAGCAGTTCTTGCATAGGTGTATGGTGATATGGATACATATTTTCTCCATGCAGTATACTGGAAATTCTGTGTTTGGAGACGTTAAACTGTAGATATTGATGGAAGGATCGATTTCAACAGTTGCCAGTATTCTTTCATCAACCGAAACTCTTCTTGTGCTTGCAGCTCCCGCATTAGGTCTTGCAGTTGAAACTGATTCAGTTTCTCGAAGTCTTCGAAAGGTATTTCCCAAGACATTTCGAGAAGGAATCGTCTGTTAGGACAAAGTTCCTGGTATCTTCGTTGTGCTCTTCTTGAATTTCCATTGCCCAATCCATAAACGAATAAAAGGTCTGCGTATTCTTCTCTCGTAAATGAAGGCATTTCAAAAAGCGCTCTTATCCAATTGACAATGTGATAAATAATAAATGAATTTGTTTTTCTATTCTTTTATACCACTTATTTAGTTAATTTACCCATTAAACATTCATACCCCAAATTTAACTCTCCCTGAGAAGAGGTAAGGTAATTAGGGTTTTGACAACAAGCCAAGTAGGCATTAGTACAGTTTTGACCCTTTTCATGAGTGCACAGTTTTAAAAATTACGTAAAAGTTATCAGTTCTTGGAAAACCACTCCAATTGCCAAGAGCTGCAATAAAAGTAGGAAAAATTCGATTTTTTACCTATTTTAGATTTTCCCAAGTATCATAAAATGTATGGGTTTTTGGGTGCACTTATTAATGAGTTTTTTTTTATTATTGTCTTGTTCATCAGGTAAAAATAAGAAAACTTGTTTATTACGTATTTTTTGAAAAAAAATTGATCTCAAAGTCAAAATTTTGCTAGGGCAAGAAAAATTGAACACCATTTAAAATTGAATATCTGGCAACCCTAAAAACATATCAACTCAATTTAAACGTAGTTTTAAAGGACAGTATTTTTACTAAAAAAAACTCTAAAATGAGGTCCCTACCATTAGTACTGACATCGAAATCGACCTTAACATGGGTCAGTGTACACCAAAGTTAGTCTTTTTTTAAATCGTCAAAAAGTGATGTCAAAGTTGAAAATCAGACTTTACTGTAGAACAATTTTTTTCTTAAAAAATGACCAAGAATCACATCGCAAAGCATGGCTCACGAATTACCGGACACCCTGTATAGCACTTAAGGGGAGAGTACGATAACTTGGGCGCCGATAACTTGGGTAACGGCAAATGAATTGCTGATCTTTATATTACAAAAAAAGATCAACCTAACATCAATATTAATTTCTATCAAAAAAGATCACATTAAATATCAAAAAACAAAAGATCTCATACAAAAGTAGTTCTAGTAATTTTCAATTTTCTCAAAAACGAGAAGACAAAAAATGTTTCGGTTTTTTGTGTTTGATTTAAAATTGATATGAGCATAGATAACAAAAAGAACATTTAGTTTTACATTTCACTATTTTGACAAAAATTGATCCAAACATTTTTTTGCTTTTTTTATCTTTTTTTTTATCAAAATTTTAAGTTTGAGTGCAAGTTTTTTGAAAACTATTTAGGTACACAAATAATATAACTTAAATGTAGGATAAAAGAATAGACTTCTGGCTTTTAAAAACTTTATTGCTTTGTATTTTAAGTTTTTTCGTTGATAAATAATTTTTCTTCAATTTTCAAAAACGCGTAACAGCAAAAGTAAACTAAATTCAAACCTTTTGAAACAAATAACAACCTACCAATGCCTGAAAAATATTAAAACCTTCATCTGAACAATATTGCCGTTTTTTCTGTGCTAAAGCAAATAAAAAAACACATCAAACACTCATTTGTATTGAAAGTGAATCAAACTATTACAATATTGTAAGACCTGACAATTATCTTCCAATGAGATGACTATTAAGTTGTCTGTGTACAGTACACGGTTGGAACAAAATCCACCAATCTCTTACAATTTATTGTCAGAAGTTGGCTGACAATTTATTTTCAGATATCCGGCTAAATACCAACCAATTAATTGTAATCAGTTTTTGTTGGTTATGGAAACTGCTTCAATTGAACCTTGGCTGCAAACTGTCTGACAATGAAAAAATTTTATGAAGCTAAAAAACGAACATCTTACAAATTCTTCATTGTCAGAAACGTCAGACAACGATAAAAATTGGCAGGCCTGTGGTCTATTTCACCAAGTTACAAATTGTAAATTAAAACTGCTTTTTTAACAAATTTATAGAAAAATTAATTAATTCTGTTTCACGAGATAGTTGTTTTAAAAAATTTTAGTTGTAGATTACAAAGGGAAATTTGTAGAAATTTCATTATTTTCGTTTCACCAAAACAATTTTTTTTGTAGTTTACAAATACAAATTTGTAAAATATATATATTTTTTTTGTAAGTTTGTGTTTCACCAAATCAAATAACTTTACAATTTTGTTCAGTTTATGAAAATTTCTTCCAATAGAAAGATGGTGTGTGGATTTGATTACAATTTGTAATTTTCAATAAGAATCTCGTTCCCAGTTTAAGAATGTCATTACGTCGCAGGTATAGTAGCACCGATAGTGATATAAGTGACCATTTCGTGCTAAATAGACGAAGAAAAATTTATCGACCCCGTATAAATTACGAAATTTCTGATACTTTTACATTCAACGAAAAGTTTCACTTGAAACGTGTTAAGGCAGAGGAAATAATAGGACAAATTGGACCACGGATTGCAAATAAGACTGAAAAAAACTTTTTATTAGCACCGACGCAGCAATTTCTTTTGTTTATTCATAGCTGTTGATGTTCTCTATCGGCCGACTTACAAAATTTGTGAAAAAATTGTAGTCTACAAGTCTGGAAATTTAACGGTGAAACGGTTTTATTTTTTTTTTAATTGTAAATTACAATTTCCCCTATTTTTTGTCTCTTATCTTACAAATTTGTTGGAATTATGTTTGTAGTTTGTGAAACAGAAAATCAGTTTATAAATTTGTAATTGTAGTTTACAATTACAAATTTGTGATTGTAATTGTAATTTGGTGAAATAGACCACTGACAGTTAATTGTGTGTGTACACGATTATCAAATACCTTACAATCAACCGTCTTACAATTAATTGTCAGATACATTTTCTGACAATTAATTGGAATATTACACGATTGTCAGCTAGCCTACACATGATTGTCAGATTTCTTACAATTAATTGTCAGACAATGATTTAAATTTTCTGACAATTACTTGTAAGACTACACGGCAGGGATGGAAAATTCGGTTCAATTGTACCGAATTCGATACAATTGAGTTTTTACAAGTACAAAAGTACAATTTGTCTCAATTCAGTACATTTACAAAATTTCCATATTTTATATACATATGTATGTATATGTATTTCACAAAAAAAAAAAGCCCATAGAAGGAAATTGAAAGTTGAATACATCATCCTGGCCTGAATGCATTCATTCAAAACTAAAGCACAGGCTAAACGAATTTTATATTGGCATATAATGAATCGAGACATCGAAAATGTAGTTTTTAAATGTCAAACTTGTGAAAAGTTCAGAGCTAGCAATAGCCACCATAATTTAATCCCACATCCCATTCTCACTCATCCTTTTCAAAAAATTGGTTGTGATTTACTTGACTTTGGAGGTAGATCTAGTTTGATATTAGTAGATTATATTTGTCTAAATGGTTGGAAATTAAATCTATTCCAACCAAAACTGGAAGCAGTGTTATAATCGCACTTAAAAAGATTTTTAGTACCCATGAAATTCCGGAAGTGGTGGTTTCAGATAACCAACCGTTCAGTTCCTATGAATTGAAAAGTTTTGATAAAAGTTGGAATTTTAATTTTAGTTTCTCAAGCCCTCGTTATGCACGATCAAATGGTTTAGCCGAAAAAGGAGTTCATATTGCAAAGCAGATACTTCGAAAAGCAAGTGAACAGGGCACTGATATTAACACTGCTCTGTTAGAATATAGGTCAACTCCTCTTTCAACTTTAGGTTATTCACCTTCAAATTTTAATGAGCAGAAATTTAAGGACCAAACTTCCCATAAGTATTGAAGCGTTACAGCCTAAGATAATTTCAAACATCTACCAAAAATCTTATGAGCATCAAATGAAATACACTCAAGCTCATAATTTGGGAAGGTAAAGAAGTGAGGTAAACTATAGTAAAGGATGAAAATGTAGTCTTCAAAAATGGGAATTCTTGGGAACCAGCAAAAAGAGTAGACAAACATTTCTCACCTCGATCGTACATAATACAAAATGAAAACTGAAGGAAAATCCGGAGAAACACTGAACATATAAGAAGGTCCTTCCATCCTCATTTAATTTATGATCGAACCTCTATTCCCATTGCTGCAGATCGATCAGATACGGTTTCAAATAAAAACATGAAAACTTTACAACAATCAACTAAACCACTTGAAGTTAAGGAAAATGAGAAACCAAACAATGCGACTTCAACAAATCGATCGGGTTATGTAACGCGCTATGGTAGAGAAATAAGAGAGCCAAATATTTTCGGTTCAAACTTATAAATTTTGAAACCCTTTTCAAAAGGGGAGATGTTATATTTATAATTTATTATTGTTATTATATTGCCCTTCTGGCAACTCCTAAAATACTTAAGTATATAATATGTAATAATATAAATATATATGTATGGTATATCATATTGAAAATGAATAAAAGAGAACATAACGAAATCTAACCTCGTCTTTGATCGACGTAAAGAACAATAAGGGCTTACAGCTGAGAGTTATTGTTCTGGTATGAATGACATTTAAAAACTACATTTACAAAATTCGTTTAACCCGTGCTTTAGTTTTGCTAACACCTACGTGTGACTCATGCAAAATACTAAGCATTTCTTGCACTAAGCTTTGTTCGACAAAGATGCGATCATCATAGAAAAGTAATCCATATTCAAAATATAAGTGTTCTTTAATATTCCAATAAAATTGTAATTCATGTGATGAAGCATGTTTTGATTTTGGCCAACCATATTTAAAATGCTGCATAATAGACTGTGAAATTTTGTCATTTTTAATAGCTATTTTAAATTATTCTTTTTAGACTTCATCTCTGAATGAACTATCCATATTTATAGTATTATCGTCTAAAAAGTTTCGCGACAGTAGGTCTGCTACGTGAAGCAACTTGCCCGGTTCATACTGAACATCTAAATCATATTTAAGGGGCTTAATTTTCAATTCTGAAGCCTTGTGGTATGAATTTGACTCAGCTCTTTTTTCATAATAGACACTAGTGACTTGTGATCAGTTTGTACAGTCACTTTTCTTCCGTAGATATACGCGTGAAACTTTTCACACGCATAAACTATGCTCAAAAACTCTTTCTCTATCTGTGCGTAGTTAACTTCTGTAGTTGTTAAATGCTTTGACGCGAAACATATTGGCTTTCTATTTTGAAATAAGCAACACCCAAGACCATTTTTAGATGCATCAGTTTCAAGAACTATAGGTTCATTAGTAGAAAAACTATGCAAGGAGGTAGCCCTTTCTAGCTTATCTTTAATTTCATTCAGAATCTGAGAATTCTTTTCCGTCCAAACAAATTCTACATTCTTGCGAAGCAATTCTCTTAAAGGTGCATTAATTTCCGCAAAATTAGGCACAAAGGATCTTAAAAAATTCAAAGTTCCGAAAATTTTTTGTAAATCCTTTTTATTCTCAGGATTTTTATTTCCTTGAATAGCATTTATTCTTTCTGGGTCAGGTGATAAACCATCCTTAGAGTAAACGTGTCCCAAATACTTCACCTGCTCTACTTTATATTGCAGCTTATGAGGGTTAAATTTTACATTTGTTTCTCTAGCTCGCTGCAAAACTCTTTCTAAATTTTCATCGTGTTCCTTTTCTGTCCGACCGCCCACTAAAATATCGTCGATATATACAAAACATCCTGGCAGACATCCAAAATATGTTTCATAAATTTTTTTTAAATTTTTCAGGTGCTATATTTACACCGAAAGGCAACACATTAAAATGATAGCAACCAAATGGAGTGCTAAAAACAGTAAGATTTTTGGATTTTGCATCCAATTCTAACTGCCAAAATCCTTCTTTTAAATCAGGGGCTGAAAAATACTTCATGTGGCCGTGGCGCGATGGATGTGTGCTCGCCTGTGAACCTCATGATCACAGGTTCGATCCCTGCCGCCGTCTATGTCGTTTTAATTCCAATAAAAACCTTCTAAAATTGTCATCAATGGGTTGCTGGTTTACTCATTACATGTTGTTCAGGCATAACACTAACAACATGTAATTGAGTTAAACTAGTATGCCCAACAAAGATGAACACGAATACAAAAATGTGAATTATAAGCGACATAGAAATAAGACACGGCATTCTCCGCTTTAGTTCAGCCGCCATCCCTGGAGATAAAATATCTGAGACAACAACCTTCAGTCTCAGAACATCGTGCCACACATCTTTCCTATCCTTCTTTCTCTTCTTAACTTCACGACCACGCTGTGAAAAAACAAAATTCTTCAATTTTGGGAACGAGAAAATGTTCACGTTGTAATATTTTTACTAGGTTCGTTAAATAAAACTAATTACTCTTTTTAATATTTCTTCTATATTTACACTTTCCAATTCAAAACAGTAAATCTCAATTTATAATAAGCTCAAATACTTTTATTCAAATTTAAATCACACTTGTTTAATAACACAATCCAATAAGCAATACTTTTAGACACTTTCATAATCCAAAATCAACTGTCTCGTGCTCACCGCGAGCACTACCTTATATACTTAAGTTAGTTGTTCTCGAAACCAATTCGCGAAGGTTCTCGACTTGGAATGTTCTAGATGGTTGGAATAAGGGGAAATACATTAGACATTGGAAAAGAGCTTTTTTGTTTCTTCCATAAAGTAGATATGCAATTTTCCAACAGATGGCGCTGTAGGAGTATAGAGCTCTGTTCGCAACATTGCCCCTTCTTAAGATTGTTCTTCCCGAACAATTCTATCTCCAGCTTCGGTGCAGTCGATCGCTATGCACAACTTTTAACTTACCTCTTGACTCTCTTTGAATTCGGTAAACGACATCATTGATTTTCGTGACGCTGTAAGCGCTCATTCTAGTCCTGGTCCTTTCGTGGATGTCGATTAGCCTCTCTTTTAGGTCACTCACGTAATCCCCTGTTTCCTGAGACTCTTGTGATCGATGTACAAACCTTATCTCACTAGGCAGCCGTATGCTTCTTCCGAATAGGATTTCAGATGGTGTTTGTTTGCGCTATGTAGGCCATTAAAAATAGTGATATGTGCCTATCCCAGTTTCTTTGGTAGTCGCCTACGACTTTAGTGAGGTGCTCTTTTAAGGTCCTGTTGAATCCCTCGACCATTCCATCAGATTGGGGTTTGAGATTTTTTTTTTTGTTTCTCTCACTACACTTAAGCACTCTTTTCTGTCTTCTTTGGCAACAAAACAGCTTGGATATTTGGAAGAACACCTCCTTGTGCGATGGTTACACCAGAAAGCAATTTATTCAATTCCTCGTCGTTGCGGATGGCCAATTGCAAATGGCGGGGAATAATTCTGGTTTTTTTGTTGTCACGAGCAGCATTTCCCGCCAATTCCAAAACTTCTGCCGCCAAATATTCCATTACAGCTGCCAAATACACAGGCGCAACAGCTCCGACGCGCTCAGCATAGTTTCCTTTTCGGAGCAAACGATGGATACGACGTCTGGATTCGAACGGGACTTTGCCTTACCCTTCACTTTTCCACCTTTACCACGACCAGACATATTTTTTATTTATTTATTTTAACTAAAACACTGTTCACTCGCTCACTGCACAACGTATAACGTTTTCTTGATGCCAAGGAATGCGCAGACCTCTTGCAATATGTTCGACTCAAAGTTCCTTCCTTGGTCAGAATGGAGCTCCATGGGCACACCGAACCTGCTTACCCAGTTAGACACAATCTGGTCGGCCACGGCCTTGGCTTCTTGGTTCGGGATAGCGTATGCCTCAGGCCATTTGCTGAAGTAATCCATTACCACCAGAATGTGTTTGTTTCCATCATTCGTTTCCGGAAATATGCCATCCACATCAACAGCAATCCTTCCAACCGGTGAGCCAACATTATATTGCATCATTTTTCCTTGCAGTTTCCTACCAAGTCCCCTGGGTGCAGCACAAGTGTCACAATTTCGGCACCACTCTTCAACGTCGTCTCTTGCATGCAACCAGTAGAATCGTTGTCTTACTTTTTCTAACGTCTTGTTGACTCCCAAATGGCCACCTGAAGGTCCATCATGCATCTCTCGAAGAACCTCTTTGATTTTCGATTGAGGTAACACAACCTGCATCACATAGGATTTACCATCAGCGGATTCCCGTTTTCGCCAAAAAACACTTTCTTGCATATGAAGTGAGTCCCATTGTGCCCAATAGGCTTTTAAAACTGGGCTCCTATCGGAAATGTCATTCCATGCGGGTTTTTCTTCATGTTATTTCCATGCGAGAAGAGGTTCAATTTCGGGGTCTTCTTGTTGAGCAGATCTTATTTCTTCATTGCTCTATCCACAAATGGGGTCAGCCCTTATGCGCAGAGTATTGATGGATTCCTTTTCGTCTTGTCGCCTGCAATGCTTGCAGTCTATTTTACAAGGTCTTCGGGATAGTGCGTCGGCATTTGAGTGCAGCTTTCCCCTTCGGTGTTGAATTTCGTAAGCGTAAGTCTGCAGTCTTTCTATCCACCTGGCGACTTGTCCTTCTGGGTTCTTGAAGTTGAGCAACCAGTTAAGAGCACCATGATCGGTTCATAGATGAAACTTGTGTCCATAGATGAATTTGTGGAAATGTTTCTTTGCCAAGATGAGTGCCAAGAGTTCTCTTCTGGTCACACAGTAGTTCTTTTCGGTCTTCGACAGTACTTTGCTGAAATAGGCGACAACCTTTTCTTCGCCATTGCGAACCAAGTTGGTTCGTTGCTTGCATCAGCATCGATGATAAAAGACTTGCCTGGAGTCGGATAGATCAGCACCGGGTATGCATAGACGGTATTTTAGTTCTTGGTAGGCTTTTTCACACTCACCTGACCATCTAAACTGCTCGTTTTTTTCCGTAAGCTGATACAAACTATTCGCAATTCCGGCAAAGTTCTTAACAAAACGTCTGTAATAAGTAGCAAGACCAAGAAAACTTCGTAGTTGATGTTTGTCCTGTGGTGTTGGCCAATTTTTGAGGGTGTCAACTTTTTCAGGATCAATCTTGACTCCTTGGGATGAGATGATATGTCCCAAATACTTCACTTCAGTCTTGAACCGTGCACATTTTTCTGGGTTTAGTTTAAGGTTAGCCTCTCGAAGTCTCTGGAACACACCCCTCAGGTTCTTATAGTGTTGGTCGTATGTTTTTCCTTAAACGATAACATCATCCAAGTAGACAAGGCAAGTTTTCCACCTCAGGCCTTGAAGGACGCACTCCATCAAACGCTCAAATGTTGCCGGAGCGTTGCAAAGACCAAATGGCATCACCTTGAACTGCCAGAGCCAATTACCTGTGGAGAACGCTATCTTTTCTCGATCTTCAGGGTGAATTTCAACTTGCCAATATCCACTTTTCAAATCCAGTGTTGAAAACCAATGTGCTCTTTCTATCGCATCTAAGGTGTCACTGATTCTTGGCAGGGGGTAGCTGTCTTTCTTGGTCACGTCATTCAACCTTCGGTAGTCAACATATAACTGTGTACTCCCGTCCTTCTTTTTGACTAGGACAGTGGTGACGCCCAAGGACTCTTGGAGTTCTCAATCAAACCATCCTTCTTCATGGTGGTAATCATTTCCTCAATTTCACCTTGTTTGGACAGTGGCAGACGTCTTGCGGGCTAACGAATGGGTCTTGCATCTCCTATATTTATTCGATGCTGCACCATTTGTGTCCTTCCATATTTTCCGTTTGGTGAAGCGAAAATGTCGGCATACTCATTCAGATGGCTTTCTGCCGTTTTAAGCTGATGTTGGTTTAGGTTAGATGAATTGAGAATCTTAGCCTTGATGTTATTGAGCTCCTCAGGGTCTAATATCTTTCTCGATGTTTCAGCGTCAATTTTTGTTATGGCTGCGACAGATTCGCACTTACCGATAACTTCTCCTTTCGTTAACCTTACATCATACGGTTTGGTGTTGAGTATCCGTAAGGGGACCATATTGTTCTTCGGAGCTACAAGTGTCTTCCCAATGATGACGTTTTGGGAAGAACAATCTGGCCCTGGTTCCACCAGTAGGTATCGATGGCTTCCACACTCCCCTTCTAATTTTGTCCAAACAAATACCTCAGAAGAAGTAGGAATAATCACGTCTTCTTTGATGACAGTCCTTAGAGTTGTTGTTTCTTCGTGCCCATAGACCATTTGAATCTCTGTATTTTGGTATTTGAGTACCTGGTTGCCGATATCCAAAACTACTCGATGTTCTTTCATGAAGTCCATTCCGATGATGCACTCGTCACATATGTATATCTGCCACCAAAAATTTGTACTCAAGCTTTGGACGAATATAGGCCTTATAGATTACAGCCAGATCAGAAGGGGTAAAAAACTTCTTGCATCGGCGGAGAAAACCTAAACACAGCGTTTTTGGCGACATCATATATGTGATCCTTCCACAAAGCGTGGTCTGTGATACACATACCGAGTACTGAAAGCTGTTCAGTTTCCTTGATGCAAGTGCCATCCATGGATAGTGGCATTGAGGGAGGGTTATGCTTTAGCGACAGTAAACAGCATTGACTTTTCGAGGCATTAAATTCTACACGGATTTTGATTCCGCATAGGACAATGCTGTCAAGATCAGAATTTAATGAGCTTATCATACGCTGCCGTTGGAAGTCCACATCCGAAGGAAAGGGATGTGAATCTAAGAACGAATATAAAAAGCTGAGGGTACTGTCGTCAGCAAAACAAATAAGTGGATTAGAAGTTTCAGATAAAATATCATTTATAAATATAAGGAAGAGTGTCGGAGACAATACGGAGCCCTGGGGCACACCAGCATTTATTTTGTGGATATCAGATTTGAAACCGTCCAAAACTATCGGGTTTTTCAATAAGAGCGCTACAGAAGTTTTTTTAAATAAATCAAAAACGGTTTTGGATATCAATGAAATTTATTATTCCTTCGAAAGTACATTCGATGCCATTATGTATGGAACTCAATTTCTTTTGCATGGCCACCACGGGCACGCTTGCAGAAGTTCAGACGCTGAACCCAATGTTCGACTGTTTTCAAGCATAAATCGGCCGATACTGCTGCAATTTCACGTTCGTTATTCGTACGAAGTTCATCAATCGTCGCTGGCTTGTTGGCATAGACCATAGACTTGACGTAGCCCTACAGGAAATAGTCTAACGGCGTCAAATCGCACGACCGATGCGGCCAAGCGACTGGACCATTTCGTGAGATAACACGTTCTCCAAACTTCGTTTCCAATAAATTGATTGTGACATTCCCTTTGTGGCTTGTGGCGCCGTTCTGTTGGAACCACATATCCTCCAAGTCCATATCATCCAATTGGGGCCAAAAATTATCGGTTATCATTGAACGGTAGCGATCCCCATTCACAGTAACGTTCCGGTCTTGATCATCACGGAAGAAGTGCGGCCCAATGACGCCGCCGGTCCAAATCGTAATTTTTTCGGGATGCAATGATGACTCATGGAGTACGTGTGGATTGCTGCCTGACCAATACCGCATATTTTGTTTATTGACGAAGCCATTCAGCCAGAAATGAGCCTCATCGCTGAAGATGATTTTTCGATGAAAATCCGAATCATTTTCAAGTTGTTGCTCAGCCCAATTCACGAACATACGACTCTTCTGGTGGTCAAGCGGCTTCAGTTCTTGCGTCAATTTAATCTTGTAAGGATGTAGGCCAAAATCTTTTTGCAAAATTCGCCACAACGACGTCACAGAGATGCCCAACACTTGAGAACGACGTGTGAGAGACACATTTGGGCTTTCTGCAACTGAAACCTCAGCGGCAGAAATATTCTCGACACTACGGGCACTTCTTTGTCTCACTGGCACACTGGCACGGGAACATTTTGTACTGTGCCTGTGGATTCAAATTTTTCCACTAGGCGCTCAATTTTTGATCTGCTAGGACGATTATGACGACCATAAATTGGACGTAGCGCTCTTAGCGTTGAGTCCACTGACTCCGAATTTCGGTAGTAAATTTTAATAATTGCGACTCATTGTTGGCTCGTATATCTTTCCATCATGAAATGGCAAACCTTACTGAAGAGAAATGTCAAAAGAGCGGCAAGAAATATGGCGTCGTCCCTGTCGCTCTACTTTTGTAGCGTCTCTGTTGAAAAACCCTTTACCTGTAGTGAACGGTCCGAAAGGTAATTTCTAATCCAACGAAGTAGAGATTCATCGATACCAAATGCACGCATTTTCGATAAGGGAGCTTGATGCCAAACTCTATCAAATGCCTTCGAAATATCAAGCGCAATAATCTTACTTTCTCCAAAACTATGTAAAGATTTGTTCCACTCTTCGGTGAGATATACCATCAGATCACCAGTGAACCTATTGCTACGAAAGCCATACTGACGGTTATTGAGAAGCTTCCGTTCTTCAAGATATTTCTTGAGCTGATAATTTATCAGGGTTTCCATGACCTTGGAAAGAAGGAAAGTAAGTGCAACTGGACGATATTTAGAAGGGGAGGAGAATTCGCCTTTTTTAGGGACAGGCTGGACAAATGCTGTTTTCCATCTTCTCGGAAAGAGACCTGAAGAGTAGGACAGATGGAAAAGCTTACCTGGAGGTTTTGCCAGCGTTGAAGAACACCTCTTCAGATGGAGTTTCGGATGTTGACATGTAGGAGGTGTTTAGGTGGTGTCCGAAAAAATATATGTGGCATATTTGAGGGTGTGTTCGTTGGTATTTATTTTGTTATACTTTGCCTTTACTAATCCAAAGTGTGATCGCTCCGAAATTTATAGAACAAATATTTTTTCAAATGCAAAACTTTAATTCAAACCATAATTCCGGCTTTACACTTCTGCCATTAGTTTTGTCATAAAATATTGAATCAATTTACGCGAAGGCGATTGGTTTCGATTGATATGTTTTATCAGTTCACTGGCAAATGTCGTATAACTGCGGCATTATGCTGAATTTATATAACAACTGAAAAAATTTCACATTTTAGTTGAATTAATACGATGTTAAAGCTTTTTTAATATGAAGCTAGGTTAAGACAACGATTTTGCAAAATTTTGATCGGACACAGCATCATACTTTCTCTACACTTTTATTTAAGTTAAACTCTCAGAATACCTATTTTATTTTTTTAGTATCGTTATAACTTCATATGACTCTTTAATATTTAAAACCGTCAAAATAGGTCTGTTCACTTAGTTTTTGCACGAACTACTATTGTTTTAAGGTTGCTCAGAATCAATTTATTAAAAGAAATATCCTTAGGCTAGGCCCTTTCGTAACTGTTTGGTTCAAGAAACTAAAAAGTTTGTGTTTTGACACAAACTAAACGATTGCCTAAAATGAGTTCGCTATTTTGACTCTATTTTGCACCTGCGCGGACATTCAACCAAATAGTTCATCTGTTTTCTATAAGAATCCAAACAGTTGTGCAACTAAAAATTGAATGTGTGCTCCCAGCCTTAGGACGATATTAGTTAAAAAATGTTTAAAGTTAGAAAACTACTTTAAAGTTAGGAAATATATAAGAAGTATAATACTACTACCTTAATAAGAGGCTGTTTAAAATTTTGCGCCGATGTCATTTTATTGAGTACTATGTTTTTTTCTCCAATACTCAGTATATATATGCGATATATTTTCGCAATTTTGTAAGTTTTAAATCAAATTTAAGGCTGGTATTCACCGAATGTTGGTCTTTACAGCAAATGGATACTCTTCTACTTGGCATTGCTCACATGGATTCGAGTCAAATGCGTGCGTGGCACACGCACAAGCAAACAAACTTTCGAAGAGAGCGCTCGTAAGTTAGGAGTGGTCGGGACCACTCCTATCTTTTAAGAGCGCTCGTAGATCTTCACTAATATTGCTTGGTGAATAGTTTTATGAGCTACTTAAGTTATGAGCGCTCGGTGAATACCAGCCTCAATCTTTATTTTATTACAAAAAATATAACAATGAGAAAATGGCGAAAGATGCGTCTCGATGAGAAGATAAAGAACATCTGTCTGATACTTTTAAATCGTTGAGATTCAATTTTGAAATTAGTTGCGATAAATATGCCATCTGGTTGTGGTAGTTGTTGGTCGCCACATGAGCCCCTCAGAAGTGGGACGAGTGTGGAACGAGATTCACGAAATTAACCCTGTTTCGTTTTTTCTTGGGTTGTTCGAATGGTGTGAACGGCTCAGTATCATTTTTTTCCATGACGTTTGTTGATGTAAGCGAATAAGCAATACTCACAGCTGGTGTTCGTATTGGTGTGACAGTAACGGCAGAATTGTCTTCAACGAAGGCTGGTTTTAATCTTTCTGTTGACACAGTGGTTGAATTTCCATCAATGTTGATTTTGAAAACAAAATCCGATAAGCCGTCGACAATTTCGTAGGGTCCACGGTATGGCTGTTCCAGTGGTTTCTTGACGCTATCTACTCGTGTGTGCATGAGTACAGAGTTCCATGGGAAAATGCTCTTTTCTTGTTGAGATGCGCTGACGGAGCTGAACATGCTCTGTTCTTGTTGTGATGTGCTGACGGAGCTGAACTGACTTTCCTCATGAAAACTCGAAACTGCTCAATGAAGATTTGAGGATCTTGATTCGTTTCCTCGTCAATGAAGTACTCACCAGGTAGGCGCAAAGTTGTTCCATACAACATCTCAGCTGCGCTAGCTTTAATGTCTTCTTTGAGGCTGCTTCGTAGGCCGAGAAGTACGACTGGTAGAATTTTTGTCCAGTTGTCTGAGCTGTGCGTTGAGTATATATAATATCGAGGGCTCGTTCCTGTCCCTAATGCATTGTAGTACTTGCAGTTGTGATAGGGGTCGCTGTTTCACTTTCTGTAAGTTAAGGATACAGCTGTATACTGTCAATTTGTGTTTACCTTCTCCTCGCACATCCTTCTCGGTCGCATGTAATATGAAGCACTCGGTAAATTTTCAGTCTTGTTTGCAAAAAACCGAAAAAAAAAACAGCATATCAATAAGCTTTGTGACTGTTTTAATTCTTTACAAATTATACGTAAAAATAAGATCAAACTTTAAAGTGACTGTTAATTGCTGGTTTTGTAATCAAAATATTCAAGTTCCCTACTTGGAGGCGAATAGCTTCCCCACAATGTGACAAATACAATGGATTTACCAAGGATGGCGACTACAATCGGGAGATCTATCAACAGCTGGACTGCAGTAATTTAGCCTCGACTAAGAGAGATGAACAGCAGAATGATTTTTCCGACATCAGCGATCCATTCCCTGCAAGTGGTTTGTGTCACCTTTATAATGAGGTAAAGATTGAGAAACTGGCACAATTCGAACCGAAAAACGAGTCCAAATTCGAAGACGAACTGAAGGTGTAATGAGTTTTAGTTGTATTTTAAAAAAATAAATTTGTAGAAATATTTAGCTTGAAAAAGTTTAAGTGTTTATTTGGTTGTTTAATGATACAAAAATATTGAATAATAAAATGTTTCTTTGTTTGTTAATTTGTATGCTATTCTTTTGTTCTAACTTAGTATCTTCCCGCAAGCACTGATCTCTATAATACACTGGATAGCGCATTCATAAAAAAAAGTTGACTCCAATTGAACATTGTTATATTATGAAGGTGCCCACGGTGCCGTATAACAGTATAACTGTATAACATATAAAACAGCATCATAAAGCGCGGAACAGATTGAACCAGCAACAGCACTGTCAACAGCAACAGCGGCCGCCATTAATTAAGAACCAATGCATTTCAATTGTTCAACACACATAAGAACAGCAACAGCAACGCCAATTCAAATAAGAATCTAAAAACATAAAAACTAAAATAAAAGGCTTTTCTTAGAACAAAAGCAGTTTTTGTTATTTTTGATTTTCTCAAAAACTACAAAACATTTTGACATCCGATTTTTGCGTTTCATCAAAAATTAATAAGAGCATTGAATATTGAATAAAAAAATAATACTTAATTACGTAAAATTTTGAAAAAAAAATTGTTTAAAAACAAAATTTTCATTTTTTTTTCAAAATTTTGATTTTGAAAATTAATTTTTCAAAAACTATTCACTCGAACAACTTTATTTAAAAACAAAATTAAAGAATGTATTTCTGGCTTTTCAAAATGCTATAGCATTACTCTGTAGATATCACCGTCATTTTTTAATAATTTTTTTCTGTTTTAAGTGATTTTTTTCTTAAATTGCCCTTCCCGCCTAAACGGGGGGAAATAGACCCCCCCTCCCATACGATTTTTTTCTTGTCTAAGTCCAACCTACACGCCCTAGCTTTTTGTCACACCTTATGCAAATCACCTTGTATTATGTATATGGGTCGTTTTAAAAAAAATTACATTTTTAGCGTTATATCTTCTATTTTTTTTGCATTTCAACTCAAAGACTTGAAATTTGGCATGGAACTGTGTTTCTATGTCAGAATTATAAGAAAAAATTTGCAGATCGATTGATGGTAACGAATAGCCATGGTAATTAATAATGTGTAATCTCCGTGGCCTTTTTGGGATGTGATTTTCATGCTTAATCAGTTTTATTAATATTTTTAATGATGAAAATGATTTTTTACTTAATTTTGGGCCTTGTCGTTTGAAAGGCCTTCTCTCAAACTTCAATTTTATGATATGCCAAAAAAAAAAAAATGTTTGTGCTGTCCCAATACTTAGTTGAACGAGTGTGACAAGATTTGGAAAAAAAGAACCTAATTAAACATTTTCGCTTTTTCACACAACTAAAAAATTTTTAATAATTTTGTACGATGCATTATCTTATAGTACGTCAAAAAACCTTTAATTTCATGTTTCATTATAATTTACTTATTGCAGTAAATTCCTTTAAAATTTGCATACAAAATAATTTTTTCATCCGAGTAAAAATTCAGTGTAATCTCCGTGGCCTTGTTATCTTTGTACCGTATAAATATTTTTTAGTCTAACCACCTCCAAAAGAAAGGTATTTACTCATACTTGAACCTAATATAATTTGGATGACATTGAATTACATTTACTATATTAAAATTAAGAAATAGTCGATTTTGTAATCTCCGTGGCCATTTTCGTATTTGTTTCTTAATACCTAAATGTTCTTTTAGTTTATAATGGCTCATATCATTATTAATTTTTTTATATTCTAGATAAATATACTGAATTTCATCATTCCATACAATATTGGTACCGTAAAAGTTCCAAGAAAGTTATGTGCCCTTATTTAAAATTATTTTTTTTTGTCTTTCATGCTTTTAAACAAAATCATTTCGTAAACAAACAACTTTTTTATTAATTATCTTATTAAATTTAGTTGCTTTCCACAAAATTTCAACTATTTATTGTTACTATTTATTTTGTGGATTATTGTTATTTTATGCAAGAAAAGAACATTTTTAGTACATTCGAAATTTAAAATTTAAATTTTTATCAAAAAATACTCGTAAAATGGAAAATATTTGAAATTATTTTTGCGCAACTCGGAGAACTCCTTTTCTACTTGTTTACTATAGATTTAGAAACTAAAACCCAAGAAAAACTGAAAAAAAATTTTTTTCAAACGATCAAAAAAAAATGTCAATTTTTAAAAAATGACCCATATAATAGAAAAAAAGTCAGGTTAAAAAGAATGAATTATATGCATCTTTATAATTATATAATTGCTTTTATTTATTGATACAAGTTAGCCAACAATTGTGTTATCAGTGCTCTGCTGAGGTCAAAGTTAAAGTGGCAAAGAAAAGCTCTGCTTAGCAAGAAAACAGCTAAAGTACGAGTAACTCAAGATCTTATTCTTTGGATTAGAAATTACATTCTAGATCGTTCAATACATGTTGTATTGGATGGTTTTAAGTCTGATCTTCACAAAATAAATGCTGTTGTTCCACAAGGCTTCGTTTTGTCTCCGACTCTCTTCCTCATTTTTATAAATGATCTCTTGTCTGAAACTTCTAATCCACTTCATTGATTCATACTCGTTCCCAAATTCACGTCCATCTCCTTCGGCAGTGAATTTGCAACGGTACCGTATGATAAGTTCATTAAACTCCGACTTACATTGTTAATTGGGGTACCAAAAACCGTGTGGAGTTTAATGCTTCCAAAACTCAATACTTGTCGTTAAAGCAAAATATAGCCCCTATACCATTGTCCTTAAATGGCACTTGCATCGAAGAAACCGAAAAGCTCTCAGTACTCGGTATGTGTGTTAACAACGATCTTCGTTGGAATGATCACATTCTCGAGACCGCCAAAAATACTGCTAAATGCTTACGATTTCTAAATTCGTTGCATTCGTCAAAACAGCTTAGGTCGAATTAAGATATATGTTTTATAGCGATTTAAAGTAGTAAAATAGCTTATGTGGACTTAAGCTGATTTATAAAACTGCGTTTGACTCGCAATGACTTTTTTTGAAATGGCTTATGTCGAAATAAGATGTTAAATGATTCAATTTGCGTTGGTTTAAAGTAACTTATGTCGACTTAAGCTATCATTTCCTTCTGGTTTCGACATTAAATAAGGGCTTATGTCATAACTTAAGCCATTCTAAAAAAATATATTTTCATTTTGTTTTGATCAATTTGGGATCAAGTAAGACATAAGCTGTTATGCAAATGCATTTTTTGTCCATTTTAACAAAAGCTCTTTTGATTTTTTAAAATTTAACGGCTATTATTCGTCGTAAAGTAACGAGACCCAGACTAGAAGAAAGATAATCAAAATTGAAATTATGTGAAACTAAAAACACGATATTCGCTTATGTCGACTTAAGCTCTATTAACTTATTGGCACAGATGGAATAACTTACCCGGCACAGTTTTCCCTCGCCATTTCAATTTGCAAACATTCAAAACCAATGTTCATCGTTACCTCCTTTCTTTCCCTCCCTTATTTCTCCATCGCCCGTGCTGTGTTTAACATTATAAGGGTCTATAAACATAGCCTTGAGCGCGAGTGCATTATAAAAAAAAAAAAAAACAAAAAAAAAAGATCAAAATACAACCTACTGCAACTGTGGCTTTCAAGTGGACTCTCTTGAAATATAAGTATACAGCTTTAAAAATATTAATGAATTTAGTAATTAAACCACTCAAATCTGAAGCCGCAAGTACAGTGGAGTTGTAGATTGATTAATATGAACAAAAATTTAAATTTATATAAAAATAGCAAATTGAAAAAAGAGAAGCTAATTCACAAATTATTTAAACTATGTTTTTTTTTAAATAGTTTTTTTTAAGTAGTAGTCATTTGTATTTAAATTGTGTAGTCGAAAACATCCCGCCCCCTAGAACACGTTTCAGGATATTGGGAGTAACGCCAGTTTAGTTATTGGGCGTAATAATGCACCTTGCTTCGTCCTGACTGAAGCAACTCTTACACAACCGTCTGGCCCCGTTGTTACGCCTTCTATTTTTCCAAGAAGCCATTTTGTTGGAGGTAGATTTGGCTCCTTGATGACGACCAAGTCTCCAAGTCTTACGTTTGTTCTGATCTGCTGAAGCGAAGTCAAATATTCCATTCGCCATCTCTACCAAAACCCTTGAACCATATTTTGGATGTGGTTCCAGTGCGTAAGCCGGTTGATAGGTGTGTTTAGCATGGTTGGCTCAGTTACTGCTGTCAATGGTTCACTTATAATAAAATGAGCAGGAGTTAGAGGATTTAATACTTCATCAGAGAGAACACATAGAGGACGAGAATTCAATACTGCTTCAATTTGAGTTAATACAGTGTATAACTCTTCAACGGTCAAATGTGATAATCCGATAACTCGTCGCAAATGCAATTTAACAGATTTCACCCCAGCCTCCCACAAGCATTTCTTGCGACGATTAACTATTTTTCGAATTAAGTTTCGGCTCTCCAAAATCCAATATTGCTGCCCTACTATTGCAAAGGTTTCAGATACTTCTGGGTGCTGATGATTTTCATGTATATCTGTGACAATGAGAGAAGCAATTTTATTAGTGCTAGGAAGAATAATAGGGTGCTTTATATTGAAAGAAGCCAAAGAATTTTTAAGTATTCCTCCTGTTTTCCTTCTGGTATGGTCCATAATTCAAGATAAAAAATGTGAGACCAAGAAGAAATATCTACGGAATGAGACGGCAAACTTGACGTAAGTTTGTTTAAAACTAATGCATCTACGAGCATACTGGTAGAATTGTAACGCGAACAAAGCTGAAGAGCAATACACCCTTTTGTATAATCTGCCTTTGAATAAGATAACCCAAGAATAGGAATTCTAGCATGCGAATGAGGGTGACCAAGTCTCTGCGCGAAAGATTCTACCACAAACGTTGACTGTGATCCAGAATCCATTAAGACCCGACAGTCAATAACGTTTCCTTGAGAACCTTTTATCTTTGCTAGCATTGTCGGTAGAATGGTAGTTTAACGACGATTGTATTCCAGTGAATGGTTGTTCAAGAGCGGTGGATGTGTAAGCGAAGTAGGTGTAGACGAAGCTGAGGGCTTACGCGGAAAAGAAAACTGAGGTTGGTGAAAAGACAATGACGGCGACTGGAGTTGAGGAGAAGATGCAGAATCATTATTCGTTGAATCTTCAGGATGGACCAAAGTATTATGTCGTGACTTGCAAACGCGACACTGATACGAGGAAAGGCTTTTCACGAAGCTTCCTCTTGAAGCTATGTCTAATTCAACGAATTTTGCACATTAGGTTAAGAAATGATCATTATTACACTTTGTGCACTGATGTTTAGAATCTGACGCTTCAGCTACATACGATCGAATTGATGTAGTTTGTGGCTCAGCTCGAGACGAAGCCGGTCGACGAAGCGATTGGCAGGATTCTAGCGCATTACAACGAGCTTGCAAAAAGTCTAAAAGTTCCAGCTTTCAATAGAACCGATAGATTCTGCCCACGGTTTATTTGTTTCTGGATCTAATTTATTTAATAACATATAAATGATCCATGGATCACGACTATTTTTATTTAAGGCATTAAGCCCACGTACGACTTGATCGGCATCGTCAGTTATCTTTCGTAAAATCTTCACGTTACTTACACTAGTAGATGGAATCGATAAGAATGTTTGAATAATAAACTTTAATTTTAACATGATCGTATCGTCTTTCTAGCCTCTCCCAGGCTTCACAATAGTTCGAATCGGAAATGGTTATTTCATTTATTAAGCCAGCCGCATTTCCACGAATAAAATATTTTAAAAAATGAAACTTTTGCGACAGTGTAAGATTTGTCCTGCAGTCTATTGTCCCAATAAAAAGATCACGAAAACTAGGCCAATCCTTGCAATCCCCAGAAAAAGTAGGAACAATAATTTTTGGAATTTTTGCTTAGCTAGTTGTTCCACAACCGAATTTTCCACGTTTTTTCCGCCACCGGCTCAACGATCTTTCGTAATCGAATAGCTTGAGTAAGGCGCGAATAAGTGGTGAAATATTTATTTTCATATCCACCAAACTCAGTCTCAAGCTCGCTATTATCATCATCTTCCTCTAGCAATTGAAAAAGTTCGTCGTACAAAGAAGAAAATTCGAATCACGTGGTTTCCACTTTTTGAAACCGAATTTCAAGTAACTCGAGATGCGTAGATTCCTCAATGGCTTCTACGAAATTTGCCGCACGAGTTGATCGCCCTTTGCGTTGCCAATCTTTAATTTTAAAGCATTCATTGTCTCGAAAAGAATCTATGTATATCAAAAAGTCCTACTGCAACTGTGGCTTTCCAGTGGACTCTCTTGAAATATAAGTACAGCTTTTAAAAGATTAATGAATTTAGTAATTAAACCACTCAAATCTGAAGCCGCAAGTACAGTGGAGTTGTAGATTGATTAATATGAACAAAAATTTAAATTTATATAAAAAATAGCAAATTGAATAAAGAGAAGCTAATTCACAAATTATTTAAACTATGTTTTTTTTTTTTATTAGTTTTTTTTTTAGTAGTAGTCATTTTAATTTTTATTGTGTGTAAACCAAAACACATACCTATTTGAATAATAGATGTAGGAACAATTTTGAAATTTATATCTACATAATGTACATTATGCTAATATATAAGGTAACTTACCTATATTGATTGCAATTATTATTGTTTTGTTATTCAAAAGCATTATAATTGGTGTAGGTTTAAAGAACAAAAATCATCTACCTAGGTTAACTGCCTACATTAGATGCAGTGGGTAGTTAGAAAGTGGAAATTGTTTTTTTTTGCAATTAATATAGATATGTACATACATACATATATAAATATAAAACGATTTCTGTAAGAAAATCTAATAGGTACGTATACCTAATTTTTTATTAAAGAAAATAGCTTTAACAAATGTACATACCTATAGAAAATTGTAAAAGACTAAAAAAGAAGAAATTTGGTATGGTAGAAAAAATTTCAATTACAAACAAAATCATTTTTATGCGTAGGTAGGTATTTACGAGCATATAGGTAATTGAAAATTTAGAAACAAAAAGGAAATTTGATATAGGTTTAGAACAGTTTTTAAAATTTATTGATATAAACTTTGTTCACAAAAAATATAGACAGTTTGTAATACTTTTTACGTGTATATAAATTAATTTCAAAAATTTATAATTATTCATATAAGAAATCAAACAAGTTTTTCCGGAAAAAATAATTTTCACTCGCTTAGAAAATTTAAATTAAATAAAAAAATTAGAATAAAATTATAATTGACATATTTAATAAAAAATCAGATACCTTTTTTGGGAAAAATATAAATAATAAATATATATATATAAATTAATTTCAAAAATTTATAAATATTCATATAAGAAATCAAACAAGTTTTTCCGGAAAAAATAATTTTCACTCGCTTAGAAAATTTAAATTAAATAAAAAAATTAGAATAAAATTATAATTGACATATTTAATACAAAATCAGATACCTTTTTTTGGGAAAAATATGTATGTTCCTTCTTATAAACAATTTTAGAAAAATTAAAAAAAGGAAATTTGTTAGTCAATTTTAAAAATTTATTGATGCACCCCACATGAATTTTTTTTTCAATAAAAATAAACTTTTTCACAAAAAATAGTTTTTATCCATATATTTTGTAAAAAAATAAAAAATAAGATATTTTACGTGCCAATTTTGAGCAAACAAATATTTCTTTTAATTTTTTTCTACGAATTCTTATAAAATTTGGAAATTATTAATTCATTAAAATAAAAAAACAAGTTATAACTGTTTTCTTTCAAAGTGAACTTTTTTATTTATAAAATTGATATTTGTTCTAAATTCGAGAAAATATTAATTTTAAAAAGTTATAAGGTTTTTCACCTAGATTTTTTTTAACTTATAAAAATCAAATAAAAAATCCTAAGCTAAGCTATACATTTAATTATTATAAATACGAAAAGTACGAACTTATACAAACAAAGTTTAAACAACGTTTTATTATTAAACTAATTTTATACATATAAAATTTCTTTAAAATTGTTCTAGAAAAAAATTTGGGATGCTGATATTTTCAAAAATTAATCGCTCAAACGTTTTCAACACATTAATTTTTCAAAAAAAAAAATTATTTAAAAAAAATATTTTTGTATGTTCTCTCTGTCATCGTAAAGTCAACTTTGATCAAAATCTCGAGTTAATTTATTTTTTTTTTTTTTCAAATTTAAATCTTGCACTAAAGTACCTACATACATACATAATGTATATCGCAAGTGAAAATACAAAAAAAAAATGAATAGTTTATATGTACCAATTTTACATCAAATGCACGATTGGGTCGCACGAACTTGTTCCTATGTAACAGACTAGGAATTTTAAAAACGAATGTTATTAGAGAAAACTGTTCACAAGGATAAAATCAATTTTTAAAATTCTTTTAGTTGTAAGAGACAAAAACAGAATGCTATGCAAATATGAATTTATGCAAAAGAAAATTATAAGTTCTTGTAGTGGTTTCTTAAAAAAAAGCTTTTTTATACAAAATTTTTAAAAGATTTTAAAGAAAAAAATTTGGTAAAAATATTGGACGTTTTTGAAATATCGAATTTTTCAAAAAACAAGTAATTTTTTTTTGTAATTCAAAACATATTTTTTTTAATTTTTGAAATGCAATGGTTTTTAGACATTTTAGAAGCATCTCTAAAAAAAAATTCATTAAAATCCGATATGTCGATAATGAGTAATTCAAAATTAAAAAAGAAAATGGTTCTATGGTAGATACAAGCTGTAATATCTTAATTTCAATTTTTGTTATTAGATTAAAGATCGTTAAAATTAATTGCAAAAAAAAAATTTATTAAAATTCTAGGCGCCGTTTTCGAGGAAAATACGATTTTTGAAAGAAATTTTTTGACATTTGTATGGTGGGTACCTTTATTTTTAGGTAAAATAATTTTTTTTTCATATATCTTGTAGATTATGTTGATAAACTTTTATTTATCAAGTTTGAAAAAAAATCTAGTAGGTATAAGGTTTACGAAATATTAATTTTTGAAAAAAAAGTTTGAATTTTTTTTTTAATCCAAAAAATTTGTTTTTGAAAATTTGAATACACAATTCTTTTTAAATTTTTGGGGAGCTTAATCAAAAACAAAAAATTATCAAAATCCGTTGAACCGTTTTTGAGAAAATCAAAAACTTAAAAAATAGTTCTTTGGGGGGTACCCTCAATAACCATTTTTCGGAAAATTTTTTTCAACCAGTACCTAGCTTTAACTAAATAAAATTTTTTCGTATCCTTTTTTTAAATCTGTTGAGCATTTTTTGAGAAAAAAAAATCTAAAAAATTACGAAAAAATTCACATGGCAGGTACCGTTATTTTTGGTCTTAAAAAAAAAAGAAAAAATGTGTGGGGGGAAAAATTAAAAATGATATCTACCGAGTTTGAAGAAAATCGGCCGAGCCGTTTAGGCTGTAGCCGAACCGACAGACAGACAGATAGACCGACAGACAGACAGAATCTCGAAACCCACTTTTTTAGTTTTCGCTATCATCGTAATGTCAACTTTGATCAAAATCTCGAGTTCGATTTTTTTTACAAATTCATAAATTGCCTTATACTCGTAGTACCTATAAGTCGCAAGTAAAAATTTATTTAGAAAAAAAATCAAATAACATAAAAAAGGCAATTTTTGAAAAATTTAAAAAAAAATTGGTAAGCGAATCTCAAAAACTTATTTGTACATACGCATAAACTATTAAAAAAAAAAAACAAATAACTTTTTGTAAAATAAAAATATTTATATGCCTCTATTAAAAAATAAGACATAATTGCCACATTTAAAAATCACCATGTTAATTATTTTAGCGGAAATTGTTTTTTTCTGATTTAGTAGTTGAAGTTAATTATAAATTAACCAAACAAAATACGTACAAAATATGAAAATTATTTTTTTTTTTAGAAAAAAAAAGTTTTTTGATTTTTCTGTTTAAAACCACAATGAATTTTTATTTGGCGGTTAATATGGAATTGTTTTAATTTGCATATTGAAAAAGATAAAAGAAATTCCATATATTAAAAACAGTTACAACTTGTAGATTTTAATAACAAACAATTATTTTTGAAAAAAGTTTAAAAATTCTATACCTATGAATATATCAATATGAGATAGGTACCCACTTACCTATTTAATTAAAATACATATTATGTTTTGAAATATGTATATTTATTTGAGTGGAAATGAGTTTCACATTGGTTGGTTCTTTTTCTTTACTTACCAAAATTCTGAATTGTAAAATTTTACTTCTCAAAATTCTACATTTTGAAATTCTACTTCTCAAAATTCTGAATCTGAAAATTTTATTCAAGATTCTAATTAATCTACTTGTCAAAATTAAAGTTTTCAAAATTCTGAATTTTGAAATTCTTCTTATCAAAATTCTGCATTTCGAAATTCTACTTCTTAAAATTCTGCATTTCAAAATTCTTCTTCTGAAAATTCCTTTTTCAAAATTCTGACCCCTCCCTATCTTCAGTACCAAGGAAGTCAGAAAGTTACATAAGTTAGTCAGGCACAGGAGGCGCCTCACAAAATTTCAATTTTCTAGCATAAGCGGTTCCTGAGATATAAGGCCTTAAAAATCACAAAAACCGTAACTGACTGACAAACTGACTGACTGACAGATCATCAAAATTATGGAGCACTTCCCGATCCTGTGTTAAAAGTAAAAAGTTCAAATTATAAAAAATGCTCTCTCTTATCAAGTTTAAGAGTCAATAGGCGTATTTTATTGGTAATGTATACATAGTGCAGCAATGGAAGTCCGAATACACTGCATATACACTTTTACTTTAAATTTTAAAGTTGGTATGCTTTGCATTTATACCCGTGTCAAAATCAGCTGATTTGGAAAAGAAGCAAAATAAATATGTAATTTCTTACAAAAATTACATTTTGAAATGAATAAAAATCCAAAACAGAAAAGGGCTATATGTACATAATTTCTGATTTTTTTTTAACCAATCTTCTTAATTTAGTAGATACCTCAGACTCATTAAGTGAACAAAGTAAAAGGAAACGAAAACCAAAAATGAAATATATACCTACGAATAAACAATCCACTTTTGAATAAGCTAAGGGATGCGTTGGAAAAGTATACGTTTTGATGTGGTTTATGCTGAATTAACATCACTGAAAAATTTGTTGTCAAACAAGTGGCAAAATTATTAATAAAATAAAATCTCAATGGCATGCATGTACACAAAGTCAAATTAAGGGCTCGGTGTCAGGAAAAATCATTTTCATGTCCTTTTTAATCGTTTGGCATCGCAGCCATCCTTCGATGATTTTCATACTCTCACGTGACAGATAGGGAACATGCACACGCATTAAGAGGCAAAATTTTAACCATTGACTATTAACGTTTACCGTCTAATCGTAAATTAATATTGCAAACCACATAATTTTGCTCTTGTGAAAACTTACCATAAAATGAACAAATATCACCGAACACATTCTCGAATAATCAAAACCTGCCAACCTCACGAAAAATAAAACTTTTGCAACCAATTTGAGTGTCACTGTAATCCAGATGCTCCAAAACTTTATCAGCACTATTATGTGCACTCTTATTACTGCCTAGTTTATACGCACTATTCCTTTGTTGTTGTTTACTGTGTAAAATTTTACTGCGCTGCCTATACAATTCTAATATTTGAAAAAGTCGCAATACATTTTTACTGTTTCTCATTGGGGAAAAAGAAACCAAAATTTTAAGACTATATTTTTATTACTCTGACACTCAAATTGAATTAACTTTTACATTATTAAAGATATTTTTTTTTTGTTTTTTTTTTTGGTTGTGATCAAATACATTGCTTTTACTGGCTTCAAAATTATCTATACACTTAGGCTCGTATTCATCGAGCGCTCCTAAACGGCTCTTAACTTTACGAGGCTCTTAACTTGAAATTTCTGTGGGGTATTCACCAACCACTCGCAAATGTTTTTCGAAGTTCGAAAATGAGAGCCACTCTCTCTTGTTCAGGCATACCCAAACGGTGAAATGTTGTGGAATGTTGGTCTTGACAGCAAATGGATACTCTTCTACTTGGCATTGCTCACATGGATTCGAGTCAAATGCGTGCGTGGCACATGCACAAGCGAACAAACTTTCGAAGAGAGCGCTCGTAAGTTAGGAGTGGTCGGGACCACTCCTAACTTCTAAGAGCGCTCGTAGATCTTCACTAATATTGCTTGGTGAATAGTTTTATGAGCTTCTTAAGTTATGAGCGCTCGGTGAATACCGGCCTTAATATATTCAATAAAAATCAATCATCACATCACTAGCTCACACTATTTGTAAACAACTTTGCATTAAAAAAAACAACAAATCGGATAATTTTAGTCAGTAATCATTAAATAATAAAATTTCTCTATTACATTGTAGTTGTTTCAATATTATTCTACTTTAAATATTCGGTATTAAAACTTCATGAAGTAAGAAGTTGGCGTACTTTTAGATCTCAGTACTTTTCACGGCTGACTTGTTTCACAAGGGTTTTTGTATAGAAGAATAAGTCCGTGACTTTTGGAATAAAACACAGATTTTTTGATAAAAAAATAATTTTATTTTTCAACGTAGTCTCCCTTGAGCTCTATACACTTTGTCCAACGCTTCTCCAATTTTTTTTATCCCTTCCAAAAAAAATGATTTGTTGAGGTCCTTTAAATAGGCCTTTGTTTGCGAGATGACTTCATCATTGGAGTCAAATCTTTTTCCACCAAGCCATTTCTTCAGGTTTGGGAACAAGAAGTAGTCGCTCGGAGCCAAATCTGGAGAATAGGGTGGATGAGGGAGCAATTCATAGCCCAATTCATGGATTTTTGCCATGGCAACTGCACATGTGTGCACCCTTGCATTGTCTTGGTGGAAAAGAACTTTTTTTTTTGCCAAATGAGGTCGGTTTTTTTTCAAATAGTCAATGTGGATTATCCCGCGTGCATCCCAAAAAACAGTCGCCATAACTTTATTGGCTGACAAACCCACCTTGGCCTTCTTTGGCGCCGATTCACCCTTAGAAACCCACTGTTTTGACTGTTGTTTGGTCTCTGGTGTGTTGTGATGGATCCATGTTTCGTCCACGGTTACAAAACGGCGCAAAAACTCCTCCATATTGTGATTAAACAACGCCAAACCTTCCTGTGAAGTTGTTACACGATTGCGTTTGTGGTCGACTGTGAGCAAACGCGGCACCCATCTTGCGGAAAGCTTTCTCATGCCCAAGTGATCATTCAAAATTGAAACCACTGAGCCATGCGAGATCCCTACGGCTTCCACAATCTCTCGCACTTTCAATCTTCGGTCGGCCAACACCATATCGTGAATTTTTTCGATTGTTTCGGGTGTAGAGACCTCAACTGAGCGTCCAGGACGTTCGGCATCTTCAGTGCTTGTACGGCACAAACGAAATTCAGTAAACCACTTTTTTACAATTGAAATCGATGGTGCAGAGTCCCCATAGTATTTATCAAGCTTAGCCTTGGTCTCGGTAATGGTTTTTTTTCGCAAGAAATAAAGCTTAATTAGCACACGAAATTAACTTTTTTCCATTTTCTCCTCAAATTAGTGAGTAGTCTGATAAAAATAGCTGTCAAACACAAACTAACTGACGCAGCAAGTTTAAATTTTGACAGGAGTCAACTGACAGATGCCTGTTGACAGGAGCAGTGTTGCTGTTTCAGTAAAGAGGTCAGAAATTCAAAAAGTCACGGACTTATTGACCGGCCCTCGTAATATGGAGGGCTCGTTCCTATCCCTAATGCATTCTAGTACTTGCAGTTGTGATAGGGGTCGCTGTCTCGCTTTATGTAAGTTAAGGATACAGCTGTATGCTGTCAATTTGTGTTTACCTTCTCCTCGCACATCGTTCTCGGTCGCATATGATATGAAGCACTCGGTAAATTTTCCGTCTTGTTTGCAAAAAACCGAAAAAACCGCATATTAATAAGCTTTGTGACTGTTTTAATTCTTTACAAATTATACGTAAAAATAAGATCAAACTTTAAAGTGACTGTTAATTGCTGGTTTTGTATTCAAAATATTAAAGATCCCTACTTGGAGGCGAATAGCTTCCCCACAATGTGACCAATACAATGGATTTACCAAGGATGGCGACTACAATCGGGAGATCTATCAACAGCTAGACTGCAGTAATTTAGCCTCGACTAAGAGAGATGAACAGCAGAATGATTTTTCCGACATCAGCGATCCATTCCTTGCAAGTGGTTTGTGTCACCTTTGTAATGAGGTAAAGATTGAGAAACTGGCGCAATTCGAAAAAACGAGTCCAAATTCGAAGACGAACTGAGTTTTAGTTGGATTTTAAAAAATAAATTTGTTGAAATGTTTAGCTTGAAAAAGTTTAAGTGTTTATTTGGTTGTTTAATGATACAAAAATATTGAATAATAAAATGTTTTTTTGTTTGTTAATTTGTATGCTGTATAAATACCGCCAAAAACTTTTTTTTGGTTGCTGCTGTCAAATAACTTTGTCTTAGACAAATTTGAGTAGCGCCCCCTATGATAGTTACGCATTTGGAATAGAAACGAGCCCTCCATATAATATATACTCAAAGCGTATTCCCCAACTTTTCTCGTAGAGTTGTGGAGAGTAAGGACAGTCGAGAATTAGGAGGAGGTAAAAGCAAACCGAAGGTGCAGAACAAAGTGTTAACAAAAAAGCTATTTTCTGTTTTCTTCTTATTAATTTTCTATACAAATAAGTATGATATGGCTTTTTTTGCTTAACGCTTCACGCAGACAAAAAACGGTATATTGTTGGAATGAAGTGCAAATTCACAAACATCAAATTTGTCTGCAGTGATTAGATATTAATGAAACTAAAAATGATAAGTTCTTATATAAAATGCGAACTGCGAGGATTAAACGGTATACAAGACTTCAAACACTTTATGAGTTTAACAAGAAGGCATGTTCCTAAAATAAACAACTTTTTCCAAGTTATTGAAAAGTACCCGAACGATGTATTCCAAAGCCATTTTCGGATGAGGCGCTCCACCTTTAATGTAAGCTCTTATAGTATTTATACATATCACATGCGACCGAGAACGATGTGCGAGGAGAAGGTAAACACAAATTGACAGTATGCAGCTGTATCCTTAACTTACAGAAAGTGAGACAGCGACCCCTAACACAACTGCAAGTACTACAATGCATTAGGGATAGGAACGAGCCCTCCATATTATATATACTCAAAGGGAATACGCTCGTCTGGCGGCGTACCGTTCGTTCCTCTTCATGAGAGTATTATAGATTTTATATATAATGCATAATGTATCTATGTAGATGTACTTAAATTCAAAAAAGGCAAATCCTATCAAAAATCAAATTTGAAAATTTTTACTACCTAAATCTATACAAATCGGTATGTGTGCATACAAATACAAAGCAACGTTGTATTTTGGTTAGATATATCGAAATTGAACAACGTTGCTTTGCTGCGTATGAAATAGACCAAACAAAACTAAAATTCGACAAAAAAATATATCAACAAAACACAGAAGATCCTTCAAAAGGAAAATACTACAAAACAAATTTGATTTTCTCATTCTCGTCTTTCACATTACCATGTGGCTAAGAAGTTTCCACTGTCAACTTTTTCCTCCAACAGCGCCATCAGTAGAGCGTATTCACCAACTTTTTTTTCTGTTCCATGAGAGTATTACAGATTTTATATACAAAGGTAGAAGTAAGCAAGCAACAGACCATTGTTGTTCCTTTAAATATTTTTGTTTTTCAAATAAAAATGAATCATAATAATTTGTACTTTATTAAAAACCCGTTCTTAAGTTTTTAGATGGTATTTTCTGAAACGCAGGAATTCATGTAATTAACTAATAACAAGGCGTCCAAGGTGAATTTTACCATTTATTCCAAATCCACGAGAAAATCATCTCTGGCATAATTAAGGGTATACAAAAAACCTCTTGAGTGTGCGCCGAAGCGCTGATGATAAGAAAAAGAAAGCAAACCCTATTTTAGATAGTAAAAGGTCAGTAACTTTAAATACAAAAAAACAGATCGAAATTACAACCACTTCTAGTTAAAAATCGCAGCGATGAGAGCGGAGAAATCAAACATGTTTGAAATCGGCGCTTTGCTCCCTTGTTGACTCTGTACTCTATCTTCGAACGACGCACAGTTTTTAATTTTTGTTTAAAAAAAAACTAAAAATGCATAATTAATATATGTACATATTATAACACACGTCATTTATAAGTATTATCTTTCCTCTCTGTCTAATGGCCACGTCACGGTACATTCAAGTTGACTCTTTGTCATTGGTTTTTATAGACATGCGCAAGTTTTAATTTTGTGTAGTTTTATTTTATTTTTAAAAGTTAACTTCGTTAACCAAAAAAAAAATTAAAAATATGTTGTTTGTTCGAAAGCATGTAAATTGCAAATACATTTTTATTTTTGTTTGAAAAGTGTTACTTACTGTATAAAATACATAAATGGATGACGGTTTTACTCACGGGCAATGACATTTTTAAAATGATTTTTTTTAATTAGAGCAGAGAACTTTTAAATCTAAGTAAACAGCATGAAAGAAGAAATATTTGTTATTGAAAATCCGAAGACAGAAGTAAAAAATAGAGCGCTAATTCGAAATATCACTGTTTGAGTTCGCGGTTCAATAAATAAATAATACAAAGGCCGACAGAAAATTTTGATAGTGTATGTTTAGCCAAAATATTAGTATGTGGGCTATAGGTATGTTTATCATTATATCAAATCCAAAAATTCTGGCAGTTTTTTGCTCAGCCTTGGGTAGGGGGTAGGGGTGAAGTTCAAAACTAGCTATTTTTCAAATCTTTGTTCCAGGGATGTAACCACTAACCACTTCTATAAATATAAAATCTAAATATGCAATTTGATGCTCTGTAAATAAAAAAAAAAGCACCATCTTTAACCTTTACTTGGAACAAAACCTGGATTTTTAACAATTTTGAGGTTTTTTTTGTTAGTGGGCGTGGCAGTGGGTGGAAAGTTTTTGTGGAGCTTTCTTTCCAAACCTTCTTTCATTTCTGAAAATTTCATCCAAATTGGTTAAGTGGTTCAGTTTTTATGGACTTTTTTCCGCTCTCCCATAGAAATGGGCCCCACTGTGCGACGTTGCACTCTTTATGCTATTCAGTTTACTTTCAGCTCCACTCTGTTTGTACACTTAGCATACCCTTGAGCGAATGTGAATAAAAAAAAAGCTTTATATAGAAACAATGCCAGACCACATGCAAAATCTTTCGGCGTTTATGTTTAAGAATTTAGCTTGGATATACATAGTTCACATTGGAATTTTGTTAAAAAATGTGTGATGAGATAAATTTAACAAAACTTGCGTATTTACAAGGACCTCGCTTATCAATTGATGAGTCCAATTGAAATAGTTGGGACCAAACGCAAATTTGTGTCGACTAGAGTGCAAAAACGATATTTTGAATAGTATAGTTAACTATCATTAATTCTGTCGCATTTAAACCAAAACAAAATTATATATATTTTTTATTTTAATTTTAGTGAAAAACTTGATATTGTTCGCCTTGGAGACCTGAACGTGGAAATTGAAACGGATGATGCTAAGCCCAAGGACTTTAAGGTTGCACATATTTTTCCTCATCCAGAGTACAATAGCTCTCTAAGATATAATGATATTGCCTTAGTAGAACTAGAAGCTGAGGTTGAGTTTAATGAATATATAAGACCTGCTTGTTTACCGTATCAAGATTTTAATAATCAATCGCAATTAATTGTGACTGGTTGGGGGAGTACACAACTTGCTGGACGAAATGCAGCGCATCTTCAAAAAGCGGGTGTTGAGCAATTCGGCCAAGCTGAGTGCAATGAAATCTACACGGAAGATGGAGATAGTTCACTTCCTGCTGGAGTAAAATATAGGACTCAAATCTGCGCTGGCTCTAAACAAGATATTAAAGACACATGCCAAGGTGATTCTGGTGGTCCACTGCAATCTGTTCATACAAAATATCCTTGTATGTATTCAATTATTGGTATAACATCGTTTGGACAAGCGTGTGGTATTATTGGTTATCCTGGAATATACACACGAGTATTTAACTACATCGATTGGATTCAGTCCGTTGTTTGGGACTAATATTTAATAAAAAATTTATTATTGAAAAAGAAATTTTTGTGGGAAACAGAAGACAATTTAGCTGTTTTATGTACTTATAGAATTGTTTTCTCAATAAATACAACATATCTTGAACAGCAACTTACTTTTTCAGAAAATAATATGTATTATGAACATGATTGGATATTACCTCAACCATTTCATAGCTTCATAATTGGTCTACTTATGGTTGTTTATTTAGTTTATTACCTTTTGAGAAACTCGGCACTTATGCAATTAGAGGATAATCTTTTCAAAAAATGGAATTTGTATTTTCATCTTCTTTGTATAGTCCTTTTTGTGTACGTTAAATAAAGGGTGGTTAAGTTTTAAGGGCCGATGTTGAATGTGAACCACACCTAAACGTCAAGTTTTTTCTGCATTTCATTTGACATTTCTAAATTTCAGACTAACTCAATATGAACCATGGAAAGATACAAAATCGAGCAACGCGTTAAAGTTATTCAGGCTTATTATGAAAATGGGCGTTCAAATCAAAATGCATATCGGGCACATCGTGATTTTTTCGGTCAATTTAATCGTCCAAATGTGCGTACAATCGGAAAAATCCTTCAAAAATTTTAGCAACCCGGGTCTGTAGGAGATTTGAAAACAACAGTGCATGCTCGTACAGCTTGTACTGCAGAAAATATTGCTGCTGTTCGCGATAGTGTGGCTGATTATAATATGATATAACACAATATAATATAATATAATATAATATAATATAATATAATATAATATAATATAATATAATATAATATAATATAATATAATATAATATAATATAATATAATATAATATAATATAATATAATATAATATAATATAATATATATATAATATAATATAATATAATATAATATAATATAATATAATATAAATAATATAATATAATATAATATAATATAATATAATATAATATAATATAATATAATATAATATAATATAATATAATATAATATAATATAATATAATATAATATAATATAATATAATATAATATAATATAATATAATATAATATAATATAATATAATATAATATAATATAATATAATATAATATAATATAATATAATATAATATAATATAATATAATATAATATAATATAATATAATATAATATAATATAATATAATATAATATAATATAATATAATATAATATAATATAATATAATATAATATAATATAATATAATATAATATAATATAATATAATATAATATAATAT